>CM068967.1:72750754-72763757 GCA_035128595.1 Eptatretus atami
ACTGGCCCCCACACTTTTCAGTGCTTGTATGGACTGTATTCTAGGGAGGATGTCGGAGAGATCAAGCTGCGTTGCCTTGTTTGGGAATGTCAAGATGTCTGACCTTGATTTCGCAGATGATGCGGTCATCTTTGCAGAGACTCCAGATATCCTTTTGGGGACCCTTGAGGTGCTGAATGAGAAGTCGGAGCCAGTGGGATTACGTGTTTCCTGGGTCAAAACTAAGATCCAGGCTTTCAACGACATCTTGGATGCTGCTATCCTGTCTGTACCTGTTGTAGTGAGGATGTTGAGGTCACGGAGAGCATCACTTACCTTGGCAGTGATATTCATGTCTCTGCTGGCTGTGAGCCAGAGGTCAATAGACATCTGGGTCGGGCCTGGGGAGTTCTGGATTCACTGGATAATGGGGTGTGGTGCTGCCGGTACCTGTGCGGGAGGACAAAATTGCAGGTCCAATTCTTCAGGTCCTTGGTGCTTCTAGTCTTGCTCTACAGATGTGAGACTTGGATTCTGACCAAGGATGTGAGACAGAGACTTAATTCCTTTGGTACCAGGTCTCTTTAGAGAATCATTGGCTATTGCTGGTCAGACTTTGTGTCCAACGAGCGGTTGCTGAGAGAGACTCAAATGAGATTTGTTACCTGCATAGTCAATGAGCGTCATCTGCGGCTGTATGGACATGTGGCTCGTTTTCCTGACGCTGATCCTGCTCACCAGATTCTCTTAGCAAGGGAGCTTCGCGAGTGGAGTTGGCAAATGGGCTGACCACATGCCGCATGGTTGCAGTCGGTTGATCAGCATCTCAAGGAGATGGGGATGCGCCAGGCATCTGCCTGAAGGATGGCCAGATGGAGGCCCCTGGAGAACCGGCGGAAAGTGGACGCAGCGACGCACTGTTCTGGTGCATGCTCCCATACCTGACCTGACCTGGTGGAACCTTTTGCCATCTTTCATCTCTGCTTTAGGTGGGAAGCATGGGGATTTGTGATGGCGCGCTGTAGACTTTTCTCTCGTTGGGTATTAAATTATGAATAACAACCCAATTATTTTGTATTAAAACAATACGAACATGAGATGCTCTGCACCATGTCCATCACCTTATCATTCATATTAAAATGCATTCATCACGACACCATTTGATTATTTTCACATGCAGTTGAGGATTTTAACAAATAGATGCTTTCCTTGGACACGTCATTTCGTCAAAAAGGTGTGATACCTGGATTTCCCCCTCCTGCTCAAAAAAGTATGCAATAAATCGACAACTTCTGAGTGTTAAAGACACTACATCCATGAACATACGTCCACTTTACACGTGGTAGATCGAATGCACAATCAAATGTACAGCACAGATTACTGTGAACCTCACTTCCCAGCAACCACTTAAACATTTGGGTTCACAAGTAACATCCTAGGAAGAGGTCATTAACTAGCAACATGCTGTTCACTGTTGTTTATAAAATTAGGAAAAGAGATAAATCCAGACTGTGTTATAATGGTTATAGCATCCACTCTGTTTCTGTGAGGTCGGTGATTCGATTCTGACCTCAGATGAGTCATACCAAAGACTTTAAGAATGGTATGTGCTACTTCCTCGCTTGACACTCCGCATAAAGAGGATAGAGCACGGATAAAGCAAGTGGGTTGGTATCCTATGGGGTTGGGGAAATTTCTTCTTAATTGCCCTGCTGACTGCATAGAGAAGAGCAACGTCACAAATATGGTGTTAACAGTACCCAGAGTGCCCTACGAAGTTGTGTTACTTACCCCTAGGTCAGGAGCTATGTTTTGCTGAAGTAATCACAATAGTCATCACAATAACAACTCTCAATTTTTAATCAAATTCCTGCAAAAACATGAATTAACTGCACTTTGGATGATTCAATGTCATACTGTATATCATGTGACTCTCTCACCTGGGAGAGGGGGTGGGCTTGCATGCAACAGCATTGGTGATGGGCAAGCACACATTTTTTTTTATTATGAGCTCCCCCTCAATGCTGACTGATGGCACACAACCAATCACCATGTTCCCCCTAGAACGAGCCGTGTCTCCACCTCCTCCTGCCCCAACGCTAACTAATCCATAGCCACAGTGGTATCTCCGACCTGGGCGCAGCGAACTAATCACTGACGTGAGCATGTAACTAATCATGCGATGGGAAGGGTCCAATTCCCACCTCCCACATGCTGGTGGACAGCTGGGAGGAAGGGCCTTGTCTCTTTGTTGGTGGGAAGGAACGTACACACCTCTGAACTCTCCAGCCTGAGTTTGACTGTCAGCTATAAACTGTTATCCTGATGTTTTGCAGGCAGGGCGTTTCATCAATGTGTGTGCCATCCCTAAGATAAACGTTAAACTGGGCATCCTGTCAGCCAGCATGAGTCTGTGGATGTTAAAGATCCCACAGTGATCTTCATGAAGAGTAGGTGAGCTATCGCTGGCACCATAGCCAAATACCAGCTCTAACCTACAGGGGGCACTGCAGTAGTGGCACAGTTGCACCCAAAGCAAAGCCATTTGCTGCATATGGAAGAAAAAGAAGAAGTGAGAGAAAAGTGCTGTTTCACCCTCTTCTCACCCAGCCTTGCGCAACTCAACATAAGGGGAACATGTGAACAAGACATCTTGTAATCGAATCTTAGACAAGGCTCGTCCCCCTGGCAAGCCACAGAAAGAACTACAACGGCACTCGGGAGAGCGCATACCTCTGCCAGGTTGAACAGTTTACATTTTGCATCCCAATGATCGGCTGGATCTGCATCCGGGCCTTAACCAAAATGTATTTGGCTTGTTTGTGTTACCTATCCAACTCTTCCACCAATTTTTGTCCGAGTCCATCCATCACTTTTTGCGATGTTGTGCTATACTGTTCATCGTTTTTGGCCCTATCTCTCGATGCTGAAGAATCACTTGAAAAACTATCCTGTTGGTGATAGGATCTGCTTCTTTCCCCTTCTTGTGAATAGGAGTTATTTTCGCCAACTTCCTGGTAAATGTGATTTGGCCAAAGGAGAAAAACAGGCTGAAGAGAGCAGACAGATGAGAAGCAAGACCAGTGGAGCAGGATTTGAGAACATAGGGACTGGGCCCATCGTCAATGCAGAATTGGGGCTGGACCAAACGTTGTCTACCTTCTTTGTTGAGAAAGACACAAAGTCCAGTTGACAGTGCTACAACGGGACAGACGAGGATGGCTTTGACACATGAGATTCGGAAGCAAACACTGAATTGAGACATTTTGTCTCATCTCTCGCAGAGTCTGGGTGGTGCTGTTTGAGGTGAGGGAGGAGGTGCAGTGGAAGCATACACCACAGATGGACTTGACAAGGTGTGAGCAGGAAATTGAGGAAGGGAGGCCAGATGGAGTTTTTTGCCTCGATATTTTTTTTCCCCCTCTCTCTTTCTGCAGGAGAGAGGCTCACGAAAGGCTGTTACTTGTTTAGCTCATGGAAGAGCAAGGATTGAATTAGATTTGCAGGATTATGCTTATGGCTAGTCTAAGGATAGACACGCCTGTTGCCGGCCTTATGGAGTGACTTAAAGTTGTCCTCTCTCGGGTTCGTCTTCCCGCTGCTTTACCACAACTGCCTTGCCACATAATTCATTGCACCTGGGCTCAGAGGATAGATATAATAGCCACAGATGGGATGGAATAAACCGGTGCAGGAGAGGGAGTACGCTCTTGTTGAAGTATTCCCAGGCTGAATCAATATCAGTTTCAGCAGCACATTCCTTTTGTGAGAGAGCAGATTGCACTGCAGTCCCTGCCAGTTGGCCTGTGCAAACAACCTGATTCGGTGGTGTTGAGGTCACTCTCCTTCAAATATAATTGACAGAGAATGAAATTTTTCCCTGGCTTCACAATGCAGCCACTGGGAGTTGTACATTTCTCTACGCGGCTTTCATGGAATGGAATTATTTGGTCTTGTAGAGGCCCAGCGATGCTGGGGTTGTTGATTCTTCTCCACGCTGATTTAACCAGTCATTTGTGATTGTGCTTTTGTCCCAAAATTGTTAATTAGTCGTTACGAAGTGACTGTCCATTATAATTGTGATACGTTGTGCCATATTTGTTGTCCTGAAACTCCAATGTAGTCCATGCAATCCATTTTGTTCATGTCAGTAGATTTGTACCTCTGATAGTCACTAATTGGCAGGTGCACTGCTTTCAGTGATGTTATTGATCCTTTAAACAATCACTGATCTACCTACATTACATTTCTGTCCTCTCCTGGTATGCCTGGTGTTGGCTTAATGGTTAGAGTGGTGGGCTTTGGATCCTAGGGTCCTGAGTTCAAATCGCACTCAGCTGTTGAATTAATACTAGGTGGGGTTAACTCGGCCTTTCATCCTTCCGAGGTCGGCAAAATGAGTGCCAGCATGCTGGTGTACTGTTCGGAGTGGCAACCCGTCCAGGATTGTGTGCCCAATAGCAAGGAGACTGCTTAAGCAGCACCAATGCTCTGCACAGAGTATGGTCCTAATCTCCTCTCCTCCCCTGGTGCCTTCATCAAATCACACTGTTCTACCAACATACACCCTCCAACTTTCCTATTCCTTTTTCCCCCAGAAATCTTGACCAAATGCTTGTATTCACAACTTTCTGAGCTCAAATATTCATCTAATGCAGGGTTTTCAATGCTCCTACTAAACCTCAAGGCATAATTGTGTTACATCATGTGTTGTACCTGCAGGAATGCTACACACCTTTCATAAACGGTTGCTTCTTCGAGCTGGATGCGCAGCCCTATTGCGAGCTGCATTACCACGCCCGCCGTGGCTCACTCTGTGCAGGCTGTCAAAAGCCGATCACCGGCCGCTGCATCTCAGCGATGGGTCACAAGTTCCATCCTGAGCACTTCACCTGTGCCTTCTGCACCAAGCAGCTGAACAAGGGGACCTTTAAGGAGCAAAATGACAAGCCATACTGTCATCCATGTTTTGTGAAGCTCTTTGGTTGAATTTGTGCAGAATTTCCCTTGAAAACACATAGTTTCAACATTTTCATAACCCTCAAAAGATTATTTTCACAAAATTGACTTTCTTATTTTCTCTCCAAATACATTAAAGTTTACCAATTTTGGGATGGGATAGGGGGCTCTTAGGGGCCCGTTTCATGAGCATCATGTCACTTTGACGTTGTGACCAAAGAGTAGTGCTGCCATTGTGTTCTGAGAAGGAAAACAAAGAAGCATTGTGATAGAGTTTTGCTGAAAAAACATTGTAGCGTTCCACCGTACAAACACCGACTGCATTGTTTCACTGTGGATCACTCGGATTGTTTGGGAAACAGAGGAAACATGTCCCGTGTGAAAGTAGCAAGTTGCGTTACCGTGAAGCTTTTCAGTTATAAACCTGGCAGAACAATTATTCCTCGTACATTAAAGTCTTTATCGTGTTTATTGAATGGACAATTTAAAAATTGTGAAAAAAAACTTTGTTATAACGCATTCAATAACTAGACCGGCACTCAGGAGAGCACACACCTCCGCTAGGCTGAATAGTTTATGTTTTGTATCCCACCGATAGGCCGGATCTGAATCCAGACCTTAACTAAAATCGAATCGGCTTGTTCTTGTCACCCAACTCATCCACCATGTTTTGTCATCATCCGTTCATAACCTTTTGAGATATCGTGCTATATATAGTTTGAGATATTGTGCTATATATAGTATACACTTGACACACACCCAATCTCTCTACCAGTTTCGTCTGAATCCATAACTTTTTGAGACATCCTGCTCACAGACAGACAAACAAATAAGGGTGAAAACAGAACCTCCATACACCTTCAGTGGCAGCGGTAAAAATAATGACAATGTATTATAAGTATTCCCCAATAATGAGGAGATTGGTTGGATGTGAGGGACATTGTATTGCAACCTTGAGCTAATTGGTGCACATTAGCCTCGTCCAGTCTCCAATGGAAGATGATGCTTGAAATGAGCAAAGGTGCTCAAAATATAATTTTGTTGCTGAAAATGTTTCCTCACACAAGAGGACAATTTTTAAAAAAACAAAATACACCGACAAATTTTGTCTCTGGTACACGTGCACCAAATCCCCTCTCCATAACCTTGTGCTTTTCATACCACACTGTCCTTCACCTCCAAACACAAAGAACACTGGTCGGTTATAGCTCATACTCAAGGAGTTCAACATGCTTTAGGAACAAGATTCTCACAGCTGAGGAGTAACCAGTTCTTCAAACTTTTACAAGTACGACGTATATGCACAAAACACACTCGTTTCGGCGATATAGTATAATCGACTCGAATGTTGCAAAATGGAAACCTTTGATCAGACCAGCTTGCACAGTATATGAACGACAAAATAAACTTTGAAAACATTCGGGGGTTTCATCCGAATCCATCCATAATCCGACAGTACCACCTTGACACGAAGCTGCACGCAGTCAATTTAACGGCAAGCAAGTGATGGGGGCCGCGTCTCGTGTTGAAGCGGTGGTGGACATTGCCGATAGTCTCACAAAGTCGATGTTTTTATCACCTGCTCAGTCATAGTGATGTGATGCTCTTGAAACGTCCCCTTTAGAGTAAAGGAAGTATTGAATTCAACAAGGTGGTCGGGCGTGTCTATCGATACATTCGTCTTTCATTAAGAACTTGATTCTGACCCACTGAACATTTTATATTGCTCAAATGCTAATCAAGATGGTTCTAAGATGAACCAGACACCACACAGGGAGCGAAACACCGGAGTAAAGCAGCTTGGGATGGATGGAATTATTTACCATGTCCTTTTTCTTTTTCCAATTGAACTCCATGCACCTGATTCCACAGTGTCTTGCAGTGAGTGCTTGGACTCCCACACAATTGTAAGAGGCATGTCAAATTTGTTTTTATTACTTTTCAAAGAAAAAGTTCCAACGAAATATTTGCTTCTCACACTGTACTGGGCAACGCGACATTACATTTGCGCATTCTGCTTATTGAAAGCTCGGCTTGCGGGAAGTCGTGAAATTTCTTCCTTAAAGGGCGGGACACACACCTTCCTGTGTCTGGACTCATCAAATTTATCTTGAGAATGTCTTTTCTCATATACAGTATACGTACAGTATGCAGTACATATATATATATGGGTGACATCCTCCCATTCACATAATACATTGGCCTTAGTTTGGAAGTTTTTCTTTGAATGATAAAATTCAGTTAAAAATCAAGAACTATTATAGCGTACAATCTCATATCATGATTTACTATTGCTGTTTATATGGATGTTTTCCCTTCTTTAAGGGACACGCTGTGTTATCTTTTCATATCTCAATTAGCATTCTCATCTATATGCAGTAATAACATCCAGTCGCACAAAGTTGAAAATAGTATCATATTTAATAACGACCAAGGACCTGGGCAGACAAAAAAAATTTGATTTGAACAAAAACATTTTCATTATTCACATTGATACCAATAACTGCCCACACAAAGCATGTGTATGCAATTTGTACACGAGTATGCAATTTGTAGATGTCCACCAAGATTGCTGATATAAGACACCTGGGACATTCGGAAGCGTTTTTCTCTCCAGGGTTCAAGCGTAGTCGTATGTATTAAATAGATTCACGAGGAACTTGGACGCAAGAGGCCATTTTGTCCACCAAGCCTGTACTACATTGGCACCACATTAATTAAATCTCACAGTTTATCAAGTTCAATTCACTGTGGTAGGGATGTGGAGGGTAGAGCAGTGGGGATGAGACAGCGGACAAGCACGGACATTTCCAGGGTGTTTTATCGATATGATAACATCCAATGTTCGTGTCATTTTTTGCATCTCCTCCCAAACCACTGGTCACATAAAGTTGAAAATGGTACCACATAAATCGCCAAGGACATAAACAGTGCGGGATCAAGAAAAAATAGATTTGGACAAAACCATTTTCATTATTCACATCGATAAATGCCGAGACAAAACAGCGTGAACTTTGAACAAAACAGCGTGAACAAAACAAAAGAAGCAAGAATGCTTCATGTGGTTTGGCGACAAGTTTCGAGACGCTGCTGATTGGCTGTGCGAGGCTAGGTGCACTGTGATTGGCTCCTGGCAAGTGATTTCAATGCACCCTTACTGAACCTGTTTCCTCGTTCTTAGAACCTCAAAATATTTTTTTTACAAATAGGCCTCGGGCCCACGAGCTTGCAAGTTAGTGAATGAAATCTGCTTTTTGTTTTAGAAAAATATATTCTGCTGCTTACTCTATTTAAATCTATTTTTTTAAGACACATTGGTATAGTTATGAAGGAACTACGAATTCCACTTGCATCGGCATCATCCAACTGCATGTTTTCACATTGTCATTGCTTATCTTGCCACTCGGCTTTCTAAAAAGGTTAAAAAAAAATTCTGCAACTAGTGCCAAGTGATAAAACAATGCCCATCCTGGCGTAGAGCAGGTTTCGCTCCGTTAACATTCGTGAAGAAACGTCGTACATTTCCCAATGGGAATGCTCGGGAGCAGCGTTAATGGAGACAAGTGTTGCAGAGCACATGTTATCACCATGTGAGGTGCAACTTTAAAATACCAGCCAATAGCATCGCGGCAGGATGTATTTCAAACGTACATGGCTTGATGTTTGATGCATTTGTAGTGCAGCTAAGTACAATAACATACATTGCATCCGTATCGTAACGAAACAGTATGTCAGATACCGAATATCACCGTTACTCCGTTAAAAATGCCATTTTCTTCCGTTTGTTTTTCCATTTCTAAAATAAATCGAAGAAGTATCAACAATATTATTTGATGGAGTGTTTGATATGTAATTGTTTCTCAACAAAAAAAATCGATTTGCATTTTAAGCTATAACACAGTGTACCCTTTTAATCAATGAAGAAATAACGCATTCAAATTGAACAAACATTAAGCATCTTTCCCAGGGCCCTCTCATGCTGCTGTTTCTTTTGACGGAGGTAGATAACTATGATAACATTTCATGGTAACCAAGACAGCCAGGAATTGATGATATCATTGGTTAAAATAATGTTATATATATAAAATAATAACAAGTGCACACTTTACCAGCAGATAGTCCAAACACTTTTCACTTTTTCGATGAGAGGATGTGTCTGGTCGTTTCCTTATGGTGTCGGACGTGTTTAAACTTCCCGGAAGTTTACGTACCTTTGCATTTGTCAAAAAAGAAATTATTCTGAGGAAGGTGTACGCGTACTGTATTACTATCCAGATTCTCTGTTTTTTCAGCCGCTATTCAACGTAGTTGCTGTCTCGTCACCTTTATGGTTTATAAGTCATGAACAGTACAGGAGGTTGCAAAATGTTCACGGTACGATTACCAGGTATGCAAAGGGATTTTTAAATACCATAGTGTAACGGCTGGCTGGCTTTGCAAGGAAAATGCCAATAATGTTAGGAGATCTGGTATACTTTGTTCCAATATATTTTAAATACCATAGTGTAACGGCTGGCTGGCTTTGCAAGGAAAATGCCAATAATGTTAGGAGATCTGGTATACTTTGTACCAATATATTTTAAATACCTTTTTTTTTTTTTTACATCGGGAAGGCATTTCCTTTGGTTGATAAGATCATGTTGGAAATTCTGCATTGTTAATCAGAGTTAATTTCCTGTACATAGATTATTTGAAGGGATGTTCGCCAGTTGTAGTTTGAAACCTCAGGAGCAAGAAGTCCAAAGGTTGTTTTCTTTTCCATTGACCATTGCTGCAGCAGATGCACAGATGGAATTCTGAACCGCAGGAAAATCCAGACGTTTGTCATGTGTTGGGATTTGCTCAGGCTGATTTACAATGATCTTTATTATTGTGCCTTAATGTACACACAAACAAACACACACACACACGCATGCACGCACGCACACTGCAGCACTATATCGAATATATATATATATATATATATATATATATATATATATATATATATATATATATATATATATATATATATATCACATTTTGCAGGATTTTATTGTGCGTATATTTTGTTAGTTATTACATTTGTTGATATATTCATGTTTGACTATCCGTTTTAGCTTGTGATGGATATTGATGTGTGCTTGTTGTGCGTCGACGAGTGAAGATACGAGTGTAAAAGGCCGCACAATGTACGTGAGGCTTCAAAGCACAAAGTGCCAAACGGCGTGCCGGCTTGTGAGGAGTAAAAACAAAGGCCGGCAGCATTTGGAAGAGCGCAGTGAGTCCGTTAAACATACCGAGAGAAGATGATGCTTTGCAATTTTTTTGTTTTCCTGCTTTTCGTAAAATTTGCTCGTATTTTGTGTTTAAAATTGAAATACATTGTTAGCCATGCTTTCTTTCTTTCTTTTTTTTTAACCTCTTGGTGCATTGAATTGAGCAATTTTGTTATAACTTTTCTCGTTAAAAAAAAGAAAAAAGCATTAATGTGTCAAAAAAATTATTTTGGTTTCTAACTTCATTTTCTTGTATGGGTAGGAATGCAACATTTAAATGCGTAAAGAGAAATTGATGGTTCATTTCAGTGTTATTTCTAAATGAAGGCATACAAGAAGGATTTGAATGAATAACGTAAGATTGGGATGAAATGATTGATTGATAAATTTATTATTACACTGCTTTGCATTTAGAAGCAAAATCACAGCGTGAATCTGTATTTCTTCATATCAGCGTCATAATATCAAGGTTTTGATTTATCCTCCACGGTTTAACCAACTTTGTGGACCGATTTTAAATGTTGTTTTGGTACAATAAATATATTTCCAGTTTCTGGCCTTTTATTTGAAAACATAACGCTCACACAGGACTTTAACAAGTTGGAGTATGGTAATTGTGATTTGATGAGATGTACTATACTGTACTCTTGACGGAGCATCGATGGTGCTGAAGCAGTTTCTTAGCACATTGGGTGGTTTACCATTGCCTTCACAGCAGTCAGTCAGGTCAGGGATTTGTAATTTGGTCAGGGTGCTGGTGATAGCTCTCCTAAAGGACTCTGTGGGATCTTTAACGTCAACCAACTAATGCCGGCAGATGGGACGCCCAGTTTAACATACATCCGAGGGACGACACACATACTGATGTAAATCACCCTGCCTGTGAAACACCAGGATGACGGTTTATAGCTGCGTCAGGATTTGAACCCAGGCGAGATAGCTCAGAGGCAATCATAACCCTACTCTATAAAATAAGGCAATTGTATATGTATGTATGTATGTATGTATGTATGACTGTGTATACGTCTGACAAATCATAGAAAAAATATGGCTAGGCCAGTCTCCACCAAATTTTGCATACTTACTGGGGTTACCCAGGGTCAGGTCATTGGCACAATAAAATATCCACATCCTCACCCCTCCCCCCAGCCCCCCCCCCACCTCACTGGAAGGTGAGGGTCACTCTGTAAGCCGGTCACCATAGCAGGAGGAGCATGAGGGAGCGGGTGTTCTACTTATATTAACACAAGGGAATTCTCTGTATGTGTGTACATCTGACCATTATATAATCAAAAACGGCTCGGCCAATCTGGAGATGACTTGCAATCTTCACATGTACATGTGCAATAGTGCAATGGGTCTACCACTGATCTGACTGATCTCTACTGAAGAGAGGGGGTATTGAGTATTGACACCATATTTCACTCTTGGGGGGGGGGGGGGTGAGCGGGTATGACGGGGGTTTCACTCTTGGGGGGGGGGGGGAGCGGCTAGTCCACCAATTTTGCCACCATAGAAACCAACCCACAAAGTTAATAGCAATAGGAAATTCCAGGTAACTGAGCAACAACAATTTCCTTACTGACACCCTTAGCTGGAAAACCTTGGAATTAATTGAGGTGGTTTCATAGCAATGTGAAACTATAATTAATGTGGCAGAGTGTGATGGAAATTTTAACAAACTGGCTCAAAAGAAGTATTGTCAAAATAAAACTGAAGAAACAGTATGACGAACAAGCCAGAAGTCTACTGAAAAAAATGAAGGAAAGCTTAAAATAAGACAGCTTCGCACTTTGCAGACAACAAATAGCGAGAGCCACCCAGTTATCACTCTGCAGCTGTTCTGCAAGAGCTGATTCGTAGTTTCCTTTAACATTCCCCTTTCATACTATGTGAGTACTACTTTCATCACGAGTGAAGCTCCCTCGTACCCCCCTGCTGTGAATTTCAGTTTTCACTGCGAACTTGCATTCACCTGATAGCAGTGATATCTGAAACTCATGATGATGTGAGGAACCGCAGGTTCAAATCCCCAAAACCATATATGTTTGTTCATTGTCTACGAACATCATTGTAATTCATTTTAAAGTACACTGATGTCCACTCGGGTCTTTCTCCTGCTTGTGGTTCATTCATAAGCTTCACCACGGCCTTTAGATCAATAAAAGCAGAGACATGACAGAAGTAAATAGACACCATGATTTTTAAAGAATATATTTATTTAACATTTGAAGAACATTTGATCCATTTTAATACATACACGAGTATTTTGTAACTTGCCCTTTGCAGATTTCAACGCTTTTACTCTTTCAGACAGAGAACTAACGAGTTCTGAAATGTCTTCTTGTGGGATTTCTGTCCAGGC
The DNA here is from genome assembly GCA_035128595.1 of Eptatretus atami. Lineage (NCBI taxonomy): Eukaryota > Metazoa > Chordata > Myxini > Myxiniformes > Myxinidae > Eptatretus > Eptatretus atami. The sequence goes on from CM068967.1 coordinate 72,763,316, forward strand.
TTCACACAAAAGGTTTAACAATTCTGCCTGTGATGGTTTTCCTGGAATTTTTCCGCACAGCTCGACCAATATGGCCCAGAGGTGTTCAATGGATTCGTGTCAGGAGACTGGACTTGGCCATGGAAGTCGCTTGATCCCATTTCTGTCCTGCCATTCTTTGGTCTTTTTTTCAGTGTGGCATGGAGCTCCACCTTCCATGAACAGAGTTGTTTTTGACCATCTGACCAGTGGAGAAGATGGGGAGATGTCCATCCTCAAGGATAGAAACGTACATCGTAGAGTTGATGTTGCCAACACACTCCACAAGCTCTGACAGACTAGTGCTCCAGATTGCTCCCCACACCTTCACTGAAAAATCACCGTGTTTGACAATTGGCTGCAATTGGTTCAAAGAGAACTCTTGACTGGGAAGTCTCCAGACCCATACGCGTCCACTGTCAGA
>CM068967.1:72774545-72789555 GCA_035128595.1 Eptatretus atami
AAGAGAGAGATTATTGCCTGCAAAAACATGAATTAACTGCAGCTTTGGAATATTCAATGTCATACTGTAATATGTGACTCTCTCACCTGGAGAGGGGTGTAGGGCTTTGCATGCAACAGCATTGGTGATGGGCAAGCAACATTTTTTTTATTAGTGAGCTCCCCTCAAATGCCTGACTGATGGCACAACCATATCACCATGTTCCCTGCTCGAGAACGAGCCGTGTCTCCACTCCTCTGCCCACACGCTAAACTAATGCCATAGCCACAGTGGGTATCTCCGACCTGGGCGGCAGGCAGAACAATCACTGACGTGAGCATCTAACTTAATCAATGCGATTGGAAGGGTCCAATTTCCCACCTCCACATGCTGGTGGACAGCTGGTGAGGAAGGGTCCTTGTCTCTTGTTGGTGGGAAGGAACGTACACACCTCTGAACTCTCCAGCCTGGAGTTGGACTGTCAGCTATATAAACTGTTTTATCCTGTATGTTTTGGCAGCAGGGGCGTTTCATCAATGTGTGTGCCATCCTAAGATAAACGTTTAAACTGGGCATCCTGTCAGCAGCATGAGTTGTGATGTTAAAGATACCAACAGTGATCCTTCCATGAAGAGTAGGTGAGCTATCGCTGCACCCATAGCAAATATCCAGCTCTAACCTACAGGGGCACTGCAGTAGTGGCACAGTTGCACCCAAAGCAAAGCCATTGCCTGCATATTGGCAAGAAAAAGAAGAAGTGAGAGAAAAAGTGCTGTTTCCACCCTCTTCTCACCCAGCCTGTTGCGCAACTTCAGACATAGGGAACATGGTGAACAAGACATTTCTTGTAATCGTAAGCTTAGAACAAGGCTCCGTCCCCTGGCAAGCCACAGAAAGAACTACAACGGCAACTCGGCGAGAGCGCATACCTCTGGCAGGTTGAACAGTTTAATTTTGCATCCCAAATGATCGGCTGATCTTCATCCCGGACCTTAACGCAAAATGTATTTGGCTTGTTTGATGTTACCTATCCAAACTCTTCCACCAAATTTTGTCGCGAATCACATCATCACTTTTTGCGATGTTTGCTATACTGTCATCGTTTTTGGCCCTTCTCTCGATGCTGAAGAATCACTTGAAAACATCCTGTTGGTGATAGATCTGCTTTCTTCCCCTTCTTGTGAATAAGAGTTATTTTCCGCTCAACTTCCTGGTAAATGTATTTGGCCAAAAGGAAAGAAACAGGCTAAGAAGAGAGCAGACAGATGAGAAGCAGACCAGTGGAGCAGGAAATTTGAGAAGAACATAGGGACTGGGCCCATCGTCAACTGCAGAATTGGGGCTGGACCAAAACGTTGTCTAACCTCTTTGTTGAGAAAGACACAAAAGTCCAGTTGAACAGTGCTAACAACGGGACAGACGAGGATGGCGTTTGACACATTATGAGATTCGGAGAAGCAAACATTGAATTGAACATTTTGTCTCATCTCTCGCAGAGTCTGGGTGGTGCTGTTTGAGGTGAGGAGGAGGTGCAGTGGGAGCATACACCACAGATGGCTTTGACAAAGGTGTGAGCAGGAAATTGAGGAAGGGGCAGATGGAGTTTTTGCCTCGATATTTTTTTTTCCCCCTCTCTCTTTCTGCAGGAGATGAGGCTCAGCGAATAAGGCTCTTTACTTGTTTAGCTTCATGGAAGGCAAGGATTGAATTAGATTTGCAGGATTATGCTTAGGCTAGTCTAGGATAGACACGCCTGTTGCCTGGCCTTATGGAGTGACTTAAAGTTTCCTCTCTGTTCGGTCTTCCCGCTGCTTTACCAGCAACTGCCTTCCACATAATTCATTGCACTGGGCTCAGAGAGATATGATAAATAGCCACAGATGGGATGGAATAAACACGGTGCAGGAGAGGGAGTACGCTCTTGTTGAAGTATTCCCAGGCTGAATCAATATCAGTTTCAGCAAGCGACATCTTCCTTTGTGAGAGAGCAGATTGCACTGCTAGTCCCTGCCAGTTGGCGCTGTGCAAACAACTGATTCGGTGGTGTGAGTCACTTCTCCTTCAAATATAATTGACAGAGAATTTGAAATTTTCCCCCCCCCTCCCTGGCTTCACAAATGCAGCCACTGGGAGTTGTAATTTCTCTACGCGGCTTTCATGAATTGGAATATTTGGTCTCTGATAGAGGCCCCACGATGCTGGGTGTTGAATATCTTCTCCACGCTGATTTAACCAGTCATTTGTGATTGTGCTTTGTCCGCAAAATTGTAATTAGTGTTACGAAGTTGACTGTCCATGTATAATTGTGATAACGTTGTGCATATTTGTTGTCCTGAAAAACTCCAATTGTATGTCCATGCAATTCCATTTTTTCATGTCAGTAGATTTTACTCTGATAGTCACTAATTGTGCAGGTGCAACTCTTTCAGTGATGTTTATTGATCCTTTAAACAATACTGATCTACCTACATTACATTTCTGTCCTCTCCTGTATGCTCGGTGTTGGCTTAATGTTAGATGGTGGCGTTTGGATCCTAGGCTCTGAGTTCAAATCGCATCAGCTGGTGAATTGAATACTAGTGGGGTTAACTCGCCTTTCATCCTTCCGGAGGTCGGCAAATGAGTGCCAGCAATGCTGCGTGTACTGTGTCGGAGTGGAGAACACCGTCCAGGATTGTGCCCTAATAGCCAAGGAGAACTGCTTAAGCAGCACCAATGCTCTGCACAGAAGTATGGTCCTACATCTCCTCTCCTCCCGTGGTGCCTTCATCAAATCACACTTTCTACTACAACATATCACCCTCCAACTTCCATCCTTTTTCCCCAGAAATCTTGACCAAATGCTTGTATTCACAACTTTCTGAGCTCAAATATTGCATCTAATGCAAGGGTTTTCTAATGCTCTCTACTAAACTCAAGGCATATTGTGTACATCAATTTGTTGTACCTGCAAGGAAATGCTACAGACACCTTTCATAAACGGTTTGCTTTCTTCGTAGCTGGATGCCAGGCCCTATGCGAGCTATTACCACGCCCGCCGTGGCTCACTCTGTGCAGGCGTTTCAAAAGCCGATCACGACGCCGCTGCATCTCAGCATGGAGTCACAGTTCCATCCTGAGCACTCACCTGTGCCTTCTGCACCAAGGCAGCTGAACAAGGACCTTTAAGGGAGCAAATGACAAGCCATACTGTCCAATCCATGTTTTTGTGAAGCATCTTTGTTGAATTTTGCTAGAATTTTCCCTTGAAAAAACACATAGTTTCAACATTTTCATAACCCTCAAAAGATTATTTTTCACAAAATTGCTTTCTTATTTTCTCATCCAAATACATTAAGTTACCAATTTGGGATGGGTATAGGGCTGTAGGGGCCGGTTTCCATGAGCATCATATGTCACTTTGACTTGTACCGAAAAAGATGTAGTGCTGCCATTGTGTTCTGAGAAGGAAAAACAAAGAAGCATTGTGAAGTGAGTTTTGCTGAAAAAACATTGTAGCGTTCCACCGTACAAACCCGACTGCATTGTTTCACTGTGGACACTCGATTGTTTGGGAAACAGAGGAAACATTCCCGTGTGAAAGTAGCAAGTTGCGTTTACCGCTGAAGCTTTTTCAGTTATAAACCTGCAGAAACAATTATCTCCTACATAAAGTGCTTTATCGTGTTTAATTGAATCGGACAATTTAAAAATTGTAAAAAAAAACTTTGTTATAACGCATTCAATAACTAGACCGGCACTCAGGAGAGCACACACCTCCGTAGGCTGAATAGTTTATGTTTTGTATCCACCGATAGTGCGGATCTGAATCCAACCTAAACTAAAATCGAACGGCTTGTTGTTTCACCCAACTCACTCCACCATGTTTTGTCATCATATACCGTTCATTAACCTTTTGAGATATCGATGCTATATATAGTTTGAGATATCGGTTCGTGCTATAATATATATACACTTGACACACACCAATCTCTCTACCAGTTTCGTCTGAAATCCATAACTTTTTAGAATCCTTACTCACAGAACAGAAGACAGACAGACAAGAATAGGGTGAAAACATAACCTGCCTACCACTTCAGTGGCAGCGGTAAAAATAATGACAATGTATATATAGTAGTCCGCCAAATAATGAGGAGATTGGTTGGATGTGAGGGACATTGTATTGCAACCTTGAGCTAATTGGTGCACATTATGCCTCGTCAGTCTCCAATGGAAGATGATGCTTGAAATGAGCTAAAAGTGCTCAAAAATATAATTTTGTTGCTGAAATGTTTCCTCACACAACGAGGAACAATTTTAAAAAAACAAAATACACCGACAATTTGTCTCTTGTACCGTGCACGCAAAATCCCCTCTCCATAACCTTGTGCTTTCATACACACGACTGTCTTCACCTCCAAACACAAAAAACACTGGTCGTTTAGCTCATAGCTCAAGAGTTCAACATGCTTTAGGAAAAAGATCTCACAGCTGAGGAGTAACCAGTTCTTCAAACTTTTACAAGTCGAGTATATGCACAAAAACACACTCGTTTCGGCATATAGTATAATCGGATCAATGTTGCAAAATGGAAACCTTTGATCAGACGCAGCTTGCACCAGTATATGAAGGAAAAATATAACTTGAAAACATTCGGGTGGTTTCATCCGAATCCAGTCCATAATTCCGACGTACCCACTTGACCACGAAGGCTGCACGCAGTCATTTAACGGCAAAGCAATGTGATGGGGGCCGTTCTCGTGTTGAAGCGGTGGGTGGACATTGCGATAGCTCACAAAGTCGATGTTGTTTATCACCTTGCTCAGTCATAGTGATGTGATGCTCTTGAAACGTCCGCCTTTAGGTAAGGAAGTATTGAATATCAAACGAGGTGGTCGGGCGTGTCTAGCGATAACATTCGTCTTTTCATAAGAACTTGATTCTGACCACTGCAAACATTTTATATTGCTCAAATGCTATATCAAGAATGGTTCTAAGATGAACCAGACACCACAGGGAGCGAAACAACCGGAGGTAAGCAGCTTGGGATGGGATGGAATTATTTACATGTCCTTTTTCTTTTTCCAATGTGAACTCCATGACCTGATTCCACAGTGTCTTGCAGTGAGTGCTTGGACTCCCACACAATTGTAAGAGCATGTCAAATTCGTTTTTATTACTTTTCAAAGAAAAAAGTTTCCAACAATATTTGCTTCTCACACTGTGACTGGGCAACGCGACATTACTTTTGCGCATTTCTGCTTATTGAAGCTCGGCCTTTGCGGGAAGTCGTGAGAATTTTCCTTAAAGGGCGGACACACACCTTCCTGTGTCTGGACTCAGTCAAATTTATCTTGAGAATGTCTTTTCTCCATATACGTATACGTACAGTATGCAGTACATATATAAGATATTATATTATATTATAAAATTATAATATGGGTGACATCCTCCCATTCACATAATACATTGGGCCTTAGTGTTGGAAGTTTTCTTTGAATGATAAAATTCAGTTAAATAATCAAGAACTATTTGATAGGCGTACCAATCTCATATCATTGATTTACTATTTCCTGTTTAAATGGATGTTTCCCTTCTTAAGGGACACCTGTGGTTATCTTTTCATATCTCAATTAGCATTCTCAGTCTATATGCAGTATAACATCCAGTCGCACAAAGGTTGAAAATAGTATCATATTATATAACGACCAAGGACCTGGCAGACATCAAAAAAAGAATTTGATTTGAACAAAAACATTTTCATTTCACATTGATACCAATAACTGCCCACAGCAAATCAGCATGTGTATGCAATTTGTACACTGAGTATGCAATTGTAGATGTCCACCAAGATTTCTGATATAAGACACCTGGGACATTTCGAGCGTTTTTTCTGCTCCAGGTTCAAGGAGTCGTATGTATTAAATAAGATTCACAGCGGAGGAACTTTGGACGCAAGAGGCCATTTTGTCCACCAAGCCTGTACTACATTGGCACACACATTAATAAATCTCACAGTTTATCAGTTCAATTCACTGTGGTAGGGATGTGCGAGTAGAGCAGTGGGGATGAGACAGCGGACAAGCACGGACATTTCCAGGGTGTTTTATTCGATTTATGAATAACATCCAAGTTCGTGTCATTGTTTGCATCGCCTCCCCACCACTGGTCACATAAAGTTGAAAAATGGTACCACATAAATCGCAAGGACATAAACAGTGCGGATCAAGAAAAATAGATTGTGGACAAAACCATTTTCATTATTCACATCGATAATGCCGAGACAAAAACAGCGTGAACTTTGAACAAACAGCGGTGAAGAAAACAAAAGAGCAAAATTGCTTCATGTGGGTTTGGCGACAAGTTTCGAGACGCTGCTGATTGGCTGTGCGAGCAGGTGCACTGGTGATTGTGGCTCTGGCAAGTGATTTCAATGCACCCTTACTGAACCTGTTTCCTCGTTCTTTAGAGACCTCAAAATATTTTTTTTTACAAATAGGCCTCTGGCCCACGAGTGCAAGTTAGTGAATGAAATCTGCTTTTTGTTTAGAAAAATATATTCTGCCTGCTTACTCTAATTTAAATCTATTTTTTTAAGACACATTGGTATAGTTATGAAGAACTACGAATAATCCAGCTTGGGCATCGGCATCATCCAACTGCATGTTTTTCACATTGTCATGCTTATCTTCCACTCGCTTTCTAAAAAGGTTAAAAAAAAATTCTGCAACTAGTGCCCCAAGTGATAAAACAATGCCCCATCCTTGGCGTAAGAAGCAGGTATCGCTCCGTTTAACATTCGTGAAGAACGTCGTACATTTCCCAATGGAATGCTCGGGGCAGCGTTAATGGAGACAAGTTGTTTGCAGAGCACATTGTTTATCAACCATGTGAGGTGCAACTTTAAAAATACCGCCAATAGCATCGCGCCAGGATGTATTTCAAACGTACATGGCTTGATGTTGATGCAATTTGTAGTGGCAGCTAAGTACAATAAAACATACATTGCATCCGTATCGTAACGAAACAGTATGTCAGAGTAGCCGAATATCACCGTTACTTACCGTTAAAATGCCAATTTCTCGTTTGTTTTCATTTCTAAAATAAACGCGAAGAAGTATCAAACAATATTATTTGATGGAGTGTTTGATATGGTAATTGTTTCTCAAAAAAAAAAATCGATTTGCATTTTAAGAACTATAAACAAGTGTACCCTTTTAATCAATGAAGAAATAAAACGCATTCAAATTGGAACAAACATTAAAGCATCTTTTCCCAGCGGCCTCTCATGCTGCTGTTTCTTTGACGGAGGTAGATAACTATGATAACATTTCATGGATAACCAAGAACAGCCAGAATTGATGATATCATTGGTTAAAAATAATGTTAATCATATAAAAATAAAACCAAGTGCACCTTTACCAGCAGATTAGTCCAAAACTTTTCACTTTTCGATGAGAGGATGTGTCTGGTCGTTTTCCTGTTATGGTGTCGGACGTGTTTAACGTCCGAATTTTACTACCGTTTGCCATTTGTCAAAAAAGAAATTATTCTGAGGAAGTTGTACGCGTACTGTATACTATCACGACGTTCTCTGTTTTTTTCAGCCGCTATTCATCGTAGTTGCTTGTCTTCGTCACCTTTATGGTTTATAATCATGAACAGACTACAGGAGCGTTGCAAAATGTTCACGGTGTACGATTACCAGGTATGCAAAGGGATTTTTAAATACCGATATGTGCTAACGGCTGGCTGCCTTTGCAAGGAAAATGCAATGAATGTTAGAAGATCTGGTATACTTGTTCCAATATTATTTTTAGAATACGCATAGTGTAACGGCGGCTGGCTTTTGCAGGAAATGCCAAAATTTTTAGGAGATCTGGTATACTTTGTACCAATATATTTTAAAACCTTTTTTTTTTTTTACATCGGGCAAAGGCATTTCCTTTGGTTGATAAGATCATGTTGGAAATTCTGCATTGTTAATCAGAGTTAATTTCCTGTACATAGATTATTTGAAGGGATGTTCGCCCAGTTGTTAGTTTTGAAAACCTCAGGAGCAAAGAAGTCAAAGGTTGTTTTTCTTTCCATTTACATTGCTGAGCAGATGCACAGATGAATTCTGAACCGCAGGAAATCCAGACGTTTGTCCATGTGTTGGGATTTGCTCAGGCTGATGTTACAATGATTTATTATTGGCTTAATGTACACACAAACAAACAACCACACACACACGCATGCACGCACGCAGCACTGCCAACACTATATCGAATATATATATAATATATATATATATACTATATATATTATATATATATATATATAGTATTACACTTTTGCAGGATTTATTGTGCGATATTTTGTTAGTATTACATTGTTGATATATTCATGTTTGACTATCCGTTTTAGCTTGTGAATGGATATTGATGTGTGTTGTTGTGCGTCGACGAGTGAAGAGACGAGTGTAAAAGCCGCACAATGTACGGAGGCTCAAGAAGCAAAAATGCCAAACGGCGTGCCGGCTTGTGAGCGAGTTAAAAACAAAGGCCGGCCAGCATTTGAAGAGCGCCAGTGAGTCCGTTAAACATACGAGAGAAGATGATGCTTTGCAATTTTTTGTTTTCTGCTTTTCGTAAAATTTGCTGTATTTTTGTTTAAAATTGAAATACATTGTTTAGCCATGCTTTCTTTCTTCTTTTTTTTTAACCTCTTGGTGCATTGAATGAAGCAATTTTGTTATAAACTTTATCTCAGTTAAAAAAAAAAAAAAAGGCATTAATGTGTCAAAAAAAATTATTTGGTTTCTAACTTCATTTTCTTGTATGGGTAGGAATGCCAACTTTAAATGCGTTAAAGAGAAATTGATGTTCATTCAGTGTTATTTCTAAATTGAAAGGCATACAAGAAGATTTGAATGAATAACGTAAGAGTGGATGAAAATGATGATTGATAAATTTATTATTACACTGCTTTGCATTTAGAAGCAAATCACAGGCGTAATCTAGTATTTTTCATATCAGCGTCATAATATCAAGGTTTTGATTTAATCCTCCACAGGTTTAACCAACTTTGTGGACCATTTTAATGTTGTTTTGGGTACAATAAATATATTTTCCAGTTTCTGCCTTATTTGAAAACATAACGCTCAACACAGACTTTAACAAGTTGGAGTATGTAATGTGATTTATGGATGTACTATACTGTATCTTGACGGAGCATCGATGTGCCGAAGCAGTTTTTTTAGCACAGTTGGGTGGTTTACTTGCCTTCACAGCATCATCAGTCAAGGATTTTTAATTTGGTCAGGGTTCTGGTGATAGCTCCTCCTAAACGGACTCTGTGGGATCTGTAACGTCAACCAACTAATGCGCAGATGGGACGTCGCCCAGTTAACATACATGCCGAGGCGACACACAGATAACTGCATTAAATCACCCTGCCTGTGAAACACCAGCAGAGACTGTTATAGCTGCGTCAGGATTTGAACCCAGGCGAGATAAGCTCCCAGAGGCAATCATAAGCCCTACTCTATAAAAATAGGCAATTGTATATGTATTATGGTATATATGTATGTATGTATGATGTATACGTCTGACAAGATCATAGAAAAAATATGGCTTAGGCCAGTCTCCACAAATTTGGCATTACTTACTGGGTACCCAGGGTCAGGTCATTGGCACAATATAAAATCACATCCTCACCCCTCCCCCCAGCCCCCCCCCCCACCTCCTGTGAAGTGAGGGTCTCTCTGTAAGCCCGGTCCACCCATAGCAGGAGAGCAGGAGAGGAGAGCGGTGTTGGTCTACTTATATAACACAGGGAATCTCTCCTGTTATGTTGTTGTAAACATCTGACCATTATATAATCAAAAACGCTCGCGCGCCAATCTGGAGATGACTTGCAATCTTCACAATGTACATCGTGCAATAGTGCAATGGTCTACACTCTGACTGATCTCTACTGAAGAGGGGGGTATTGGGTATTGCCCATATTCACTCTTGGGGGGGGGGGGGGGGCTGAAGCGGGTATGAGGGGTTGTCACTCATTGCGGGGGGGGGGGGGAGCGCTAGTCACCGAATTTTGCCACCATAGAAACCACACCACAAGGTTAACTAGCAAATAGGAAATTCCAGGTAACTGAGCACAACAATTCCTTACTGACACCCTTAAGCTGGAAACCTGTGAATTAATTGAGGTGGTCATAGCATGTTGAAATCTATAATTAATGTGGCAGAGGTTGGGTGATGGAAATTTTAACAAACTGGCTCAAAAGATATTGTCAAAATAAAAACTGTAAAGAAACAGTATGACGAAAAAGCCAGAAGTCTACTGAAAAAAATGAAGGAAAGCTTTAAAATATGACAGCTTCGGACTTTGCCAGACAACAAATAGCGAGAGCCACCGCAGTTATCACTCTGCAAGCATGTTCTGCCAAGAGCTGATTTCCGTATTTCCTTTAACATTCCCTTTCATACTATGTGAGTACTACTTTCATCAACCGAGTGAATGCTCCTCGTACCCCCCTGCTGCGGGGTGAATTTCAGTTTCACACTGCGAACTTGGCATTCACCTAATAGCAGTGATATCTGAACTCATATTGATGTAGGAAACCGCAGTTCAAATCCCCAAAAACCATATATGTTTGTTCATGTCTTACGAAACATCAATTGTAATTCATTTTAAAAGTAGCATGATGTCCACTCCGGAGTCTTTCTCTCTGCTTGGTGGGTTCATTCATAAGCTTTACACCACGGCCTTTTAGATCAATAAAGCAGAGACCATGACAGAAGTAAATAGACACCTGATTTTTAAAAATATATTTATTTAACATTTGAAGAACATTTGCAATCCAATTTTAATACATACACGAGTATTTTGTAAACTTGCCCTTTCAGATTTCAACGCTTTTACTCTTTCAACGAGAACTAACGAGTTCTGAAATGTTCTCTTGTTTTGGATTTCCGTCCAGGCTTCACACAAAAGCGTTTAACATTCTGCTGTTGATGTTGGTTTCCCTTGGATATTTTTTCCGCACAGCTCGATCCAATATGGCCAGAGGTGTTCAATGGGATCGTGTCAGGAGACTGACTTGGCCATGGAAGGTCGCTTGATCCCAATTTCTGTCCCTGCATTCTTTGTCTTTTTTTCAGTGTGGCATGGAAGCTTCCCACCTTCATGAAGACAGGAGTTTGTTTTGACGCATCGACCAGTGGAGAAGATGGGGAGATGTCCCATCCTCAAGGATAGAAACGTACATCGTTATGAGTTGATGTGCCACACACTCCACAAGCTCTGACAGACTAGTGCTCCAGATTGCCCCACACTTCACTGAAAAATCACCGTGTTGACAATTGGCTGCAATTGGTTCAAAGAGAACTCATTGACTGGGAAGCTCCAGACCCCATACGCGTCCACTGTCAGAAAATTGAGCCAAATGGGACTCATCTTGAAAAAAATGACAGTTGGCCAAACTGCCCAAGGTCTAGGTGGACATACTCGTCAGCACCCACTTCTTTCTCCTTTGAATGTTGGCTGGTCTAAGAAGAGTTTTTCTCTGAGCTCTTCTTCCATAAGTAGCCCCAGTTGATGAAGGTTCTCTCTGCAACATCGTGCTTGCAATGGGGGAGTTTTCTTCAATGGATCCTTGACAGCTCAAAACACCTTTTCTGAGGGCCACAGGTGACCAGAATGGACTGTGGATTCCTGCCTTGCTGTGAATGCAACAATCACACCGATTGACCATAGAAAGCGGAATATGCAAGGTTTGAGCTATCTAAATGATGGCTGATGCCACCTTCTAAGTGCCAAACAATTCATACTCTTTGAAACATAACGCAAAGGTCGTGTGCTCCCTGGTTCAAGCATATTAATTTGTCGTACAAACCCAGAAAACTCATTTCTGCAAATAAATAGTTGAATATTAGTATAAACGCCTGAGTAAAACTTGCTTTATACATATGAAATTAATAAATTTAAGGTGTTCTATTTACTCTGTCATGTCCTCTGTAATGCACACATACATCAATACATAATATCATTTAATATAATATATATATATATATATATATATATATAATATAATATATATTATCCAAAAGCGAACCACAGACTCGATTGACATGACGCTGATTTCATGTACTAAATATGCCGAATGTCACCTCCAAACTCCGAGGCATTCCTGCTGACACTCAAGTCTTTACGACTTGAGGTTAAAGCCCCTATGGTCACAAATAAACAAAAGCAGAGATGTCGATCTCCATTTTGCCTTTGGTGTGGGCTCATCAGCACATCATATTGCTCATCGTTATTTGTGACCAAAACTAAGCTCGGTAATAAACACGATCGAACCCCCCTAACTTGAACGAGCAGCAGGGTACGACTGTCTAGCCTGGGTTTAATCGCCACCAGCTATATAACTGTCAATCCTGTTGTTTTAACAGGGCAGGGTTGGTTCATCAATGTGTGTGCTGCCGCCTTGGAATGTGACGATGAACGGAGTCTCCCATCCCGCGGCAGTTAGCCGGCGTAGGATTGCTGACAGATCCGCATGGTGGCTTTCACAAAAAGAGTAGCGAGCTATTTTCCGCAATCAATGAACAAATTCAAATATTCCTGACTTAACAGCAGAGGGTATTGCATCAGCAGCACAGTCGCACCCTCAGCTAATGATGCTAAGCCCGTGCGATTGTAGCTGCCATATGAAACAAACAAACAAATGTTGGCTCTTTATTCATCTTGATTGCACATGTGCAAAGAGTAAGATGTTTTGTTTGTTTGTTTGCTTTATAGCAGTTAAACAAAATTGAAAATCAGGTGAGGCAGACAAGTTAGTTGGATGATTGCTGTTGATGTTGCGCAATATGATGGGCAGGAAATTCACCGTACCTTTCATGTCGTGGACGTCTCGGCCCGAGTCTTGGCGGGCGGACTGGCTGAAGTGTTTCAAGCTGAAGTGGGCTGAATTGTCACATTGAGCAGTCGCATCACATCGAAACCTGTAGGTGGAAAGTTTTTCGGAGTTGGACTTGGCAGCAGTGAATGAACATGACTGCGTAAATCCATGTGGACCCATTGGCTCAAGCCGAAGTTTTTCAAATCACGGGTCAGTGCCCTACGCCATGAAGAGCAAGGTCGAGGCTAGAGCTTGTGGACGTTCTACAGAAGGAGGGAATTTATAGAACCCGTAGATCTCAGACTGGCGTGGGCACAAAGTGCTGTCTTAAAAGTGATGGCAAGTTCACAATTGGTGATTTATAAACTTACTGTAAATCAGCGGCAAACTTGACAGCTACCGATTCCTCCGATTGAGACTTGTATGGCACCCTAAATGGAGGACAGACTTTCACGAAGTTTGATCTCAGCAGTGCTTACTTACAAATTACCTTTGGATGACAGCTTCAAAGTTGGGCAACAACATAAATACTCACCTTTGCCTTTTCAGATATACCCGCTCCCACTGGGGGATCCTTATCACCGCTCCATTTTCCACGAATGCATGGACACCTCTTGCTCAGGTATCCCCATTCAGTGTCTATATTGATGAATCTTAATTTCGGGATGGAAAAGGAGAAGCAGGATGAGCCGACCATGTGAAATCTGGATTTCCAAGACTTTCAGATGCAAGAATGACTGTTCGCAAGAAAAAATGTGTTTTTCCCAAGCCAGATGTGGAGTATCTGGGCTACAGATCGGATGCAGAGGCGTCTACACCCTGGAGTTGACAGAAGGTTTCGAGTGGTGGTGGATAGCTTCTGTTCTCAGGAATGTGTCAGAAACTGAAATCTTACCTGGGGCTCTGACCTACTATGGGTGTTTTCTACTGGTGTCTTCAACAGTTACTTGCAGCCACTCAAACGCTATAGGCTAACTAAAACAGCCATTTGGGAATTGGGGGACCAAAGCAAGATGGATCTTTGAAGGCTTCAAAACAAACTGTTAAGTTCTTCCAAGGTATCTGGTAGCATATGATGCCAAAGAAAGATCTACCTACTTGGCATGTGATGCTCACCATACGCGTGGGCAGTTTTGTTTCATCGTATGCGGATGAACCGAGAGAACCAATCGCATTTGCCTACGCAGCTCGCACCTGCAGAGATGAAATACTCACTAGCTTGAGAAGAAGGCTTGCGGTGGTTTTCGGGGTGAAGAAATTCCAATTCAAAACCTTTTTGGTCGGCATTTTGGAAATCACCAACAACGACAAGCCTACTGCAGTCCTGACTCGGTGCTACCAAAGAGTTCCGTGTTCGCTTCTTCGAGTATAGCAACACTGGGCCTAATTAATGGCGGCATATGATTACTCTTCTTGCACTAAGCCAGGCACAGGAGTATCGGGCATGGCTATGACAATGGAGCATTTTGCGTTTACAGGATATGCCCCAGATTTGTGTGTCTCCTTCTGATATGATACGGAACTCCTCATGAATTCCTGGATTCCACCATAACGGCTGAAGAGAATTCGTCAGTGGACTTGATCATGCCCAGTTCTGTCACGCGTACCAGCCGTTACATAACCAATTGTTGGCCTCATCTCTAAGATACAAGCTCCAGGCGTATTCACTGTTGCAAATCTAAGCTGAGTGTCCAAGATGGTGTGATCTTGTGGGGTAGTAGGGTCGTAGTTCCCCCACCAGGTAGATCGAGAGTGCTGGAAATGCTTCACGAAGAGCACCCAGGAATGGTGCGAATGAAGACGTTGCGAAGGAGCTATGTTGGTGCTGAAATCTCGATTTAGAGACTAAGATTCACAACTGCAATTACATGTCATGCAAACGCTAAGCTTGCCTTCATCATTCAGCAATGCATCCTCTGGAATCCCCAGAAACCTCGGGGCACATTACACATGATTATGCCGGGCCATTTTTGGGCAAAATGTTTCTGTCATTACTGATGCCTTATCTCTAGTGATGGACCTCATCCCATGACAACAACTTCTCGTCCGAAGCCACCGTCGGTAAATTGAGAACCACATTTGCTATGCATGGGTTACCCACAACTTTGGTGTCAGTTAATTGGCCATCATTCACTAGTACAGAATTTCAAAAGTTTGTGG
>CM068967.1:72859869-72875536 GCA_035128595.1 Eptatretus atami
AATCTTTCTGTCAAGCTTATTTGCACACCAATCTCCTCAATCAGTTCATCTATTCTCCTTCACTCCCACAATCCTCCGGACCCAGTTGTTCTCGCAGACCTGCAATAACTGTTGTTGTCTCTGTCAGTTCCATCGTTTCGAGACCGCAAAGGTAGGCCGGCGTCCCACAAGACACTAAAACTTTCCCTTTCAATTTCCTTGATCTGTTTCTATTTTCCATTACTCCCTCCACGCTCCTCCACGAATTCGTACCCACCTGAATCCTCTTCCACACCTCTGCCTCTGGCTTACCATCCCCGCTCACTATTCCCCTCCCATATACTCAAACCTATTTCCCTGTCTGTTCTCCTTCCCCTCTAACCTGATATTCATTTATTTTCTCTGCTGCCCGACCCACATCACCTCAGTCTTGTCCATACTCATCTTCAGCTCATGCTTCTCAAATGCCTTCTTGCACTCCCCCAGTACTTCCTATATCTCCCATCTACTCTCCACCATGACAGCCAGCTCGTCCGCATATAACATCCTCCCCAGAATACCCCTCATGTTTACATTCTTACTTACCAGCTGCATCACCATGATGAACATGAGTGGGCTGAGAGAACTTCCCTGCCTCAAACCGAACTCTTCTGACATCCCAGGATCAACGGAAACTCTTCCCTTCGTTCCTTTGTACATTCCTTCCACCAACCTAACTTCTGCTTCTGGCACTCCCATCCGTGTCAGTGTCGCCATAACCATCTCTCTCGGGAAAGTGTTGATATTAACATATTAATCGCAATAAACAAGCTTTCAAAATTTTTATTTTTAATTCTCTATCTGTAATAACAACCGAGTATTTCTATATTTAAAATAGGAACTTAATTGTGTGCGTGCGTGCGTGTCATTTGTATGCAAAAAAAAAAGACCCAATCACGGCCCAACCGTATTTAGAGGGAACAACCAATCGGCTCTCATCTAGTCATTTATTTCCAGGTGGCTGAGATATTTTTATCATTAACCCCCTGCTCTTCTAGCTAAAGTACCGAAATTTTATGAATATAAAAAAATATATATATTCACTAAAATTTTATCTAGAAGTTGGGGTGCATATTAGACATGGGAACAAATCAAAATGTAATTTTTTTTTTTCATCCACTGTAAAACATCATTTTCAACGTGTGAACAATAATGCATACTCGCGAAGAAGCCATGTTTAAGAGGATTTCTGTCGAGAGTTTTTCAGAGCAATTATTTGCCGGCCACGGTTTCAAACGTAGCAAGCGCAATGGTGAACTCGCAATTAGCAATTTAACTGACACTCTAACATTCTCGTCATCAAAGGGTTTCTCTCACCACAGCATTGCAAAAGCCTACGTGCGCATTATAGATGGTAACAAACAAATTTGTGGGTGCGTATTGTATTTGGAAAATTACAGTAAGCTGCATAAAGCAACCAAGAAAAGCTACTCAAGGTAAGCACATTGCCGTTTCAAACCCTACCCGGGTTCCTCTACAGCGGCAGACATTCACAACTGGTGCATGCATGAGAATCCCAATGCTGCATGCCTCCCCCTCAGCTGCTGGACCAGTTTCATCAATTATTGGGAGTCGTCAGCGACAGCGTAGACAAGTGCGAAGGAAGTGACTTCTTGGCAGCCATGCATCCTTCATGTTCACATTCCTCAGTCCTGGATGCTTCACTCCCTGTAGTTTATGAAAATATAATTCTGAATTTTTTTTTTCCTATTTGCTGCTATTGAGTTTATAGGGAATGTTGAATAATATCTTGAACTTGATGAAGATTTTCTTGTCATGCTTGTCTCTCTTTTTATTTATTTATTTTCAGGTAGCAACATACCAAATGGCACCAACACGCCTCATTTCGCGCACCTGGGGCCGGCTTAATGAACTTGAGCTTCCCGGGTGGTTACGTAAGCCAGTCCTTTCTTTGTATATCTGGGCATTCAATGTGGACATGGCAGATGTGGAAGAAGGAGACCTTCGCAGTTATCAAAATCTTGGAGAGTTCTTCCGTCGGCCACTCAGGCTCAGTTCACGTCCCATTTCCACACACCATTCCATGGTTTGTAACTGTCTGCGTGGGAAAAGTTTATGGGAACTGAATTGTCGTGTTATATTTGTTTTTCATGGATCGTACAAGCAACATTCCTGATACACCTGGCTCGCTCAATGTGAGCAGCATGTCGAAGTTTCCATTAGTACACCAAGGATTGTCCTGGGAGGGGCGAGGGGGTAGTAAAGATCTCGAGTTGTGTGGCACTGGCAAGCAGGGGGCTGGGGCTGGGGGATGCTCGTTCACCACAGGTGGGAAACAAACGTGCTCATTACAGTTTTTGTTCCCGAGACATTTACAAGTTTTGAACTTTGCTTATTTCATTCCCTTTCAGCCAAGCAGGTTTCACCACTTTCAGGTTATACGCAAGCTCTTCAGAACTGTCCACGTACGCATTACTTTCGACCGATCACCGCACGTGCATCGCGCGTATCTACGCCGGTGCTGCGGTGGCCTCTTCAATAAATCGTACGCAAGATGGAAATATCATGGGAACTGTGACGGGCATATCCAAGGCTTCAATTTAGCTTAGGGCAAGTGTGCTTCATTCTCCTTGTACAGATAAGCTTTCACCGATTATGCAATAAATGAAGTCATCTACTCTGACTCTTGTTTATTTGATTTGGATGGATGATGATTCGAGTGTGATCATTTTGTAAACCAACCTGGACAGATGCAATTTTATCAATGAAATAATACAAGTGTGCAGTTTATCTTTTGCCCCGTCAAGCATTTCATTCCAAATCGCACAACAGCAGAACGTTTGGCACATCCAGTGAGCCGACGCCTCACCATTACTGCCACGGTTAAAAGTTCTCCATTGTGTACAAGTAAAAGACAACAGCATGTGTAGCCAAACACGCTGACGGATATAGCATGGTGGTCAGTCATTCGAAAGAACGGGACATTTAGAAGGTACCGAGGCTTCCCCAAAGCGCACCTTTTGGCCCCTGTCGAGGCTAAAGGTAAAATCCTTTGGAGCTCGAAGATGACCACAATGGTGGAGCCCAAGTTTGAACTCCCAAGTCCTCGCCTTTCTTCAGCTCTATCCCCGCTCTTCTGCATCCGGTGCGTAGCTGAAGTTCAAAAGCTTCCCTTCATGTACTGGGCTTGTCGTTTCGAGGTCCTGCAACAAAAGGATCACCTTCAGTGCCCCACCAATTGTGGCTGGAATAATACGAGGGGAGAAAAGTAAACGTCTGCAAACGGTTTATGGGAGCGCTCGGCTCGTCACATCGGCTCACATCTTGCTCGTCGTTTGAGATGAGCAGAAGAATGAAAAGGTGCAGATTATAAACATGCAATGTTGCAGAAAGAATCATAAGGATGAGACAAAAATAACTTTCAAAACCAGGAAAGGTTTATAGGTGGGTAAAAATAAATAAATATATATTCAAATAAATCTCCCCCCCAGAGGTAGCATTTCAGGAAGACATTTAAGACCGTAATGCTGGTGGCCCGTATACTCCTTAAGAGGGCTGTCACACCTTGACGATTTAGCCAGCGTATGCCGATCTATGAAAAATTTGTCTAAAACGCTGACACACGTCGAATACGTTATGGGTACGTTTTGTGTACGTTAGGTGCACGCTGAAAAACACTACCATAGGTCGTATTACGCTGGTTTAAAACGTGTGTTACTTTTTGGTTGTCCAAAAAATTTTGCATGCTTGAAATTTTACGACGTACTCGGCTTTGGCTCAACGTTCCGCTAGCTGGCCATAAGTTGTAGGCACGTATGCGATCGTTGACACACGTTAATTGTATGTTACTCATAAGTCAAACACGTAGAGGTAACATTCGCGTACCCGAAACTTATTTCTAACCTATGAGTAACGTTTTGTAAGCACGCTACACGAACGTTGTTCACACTTCGCAACACGCTACTTGAAAGTTCCTCATACGTCGAAAACACATCAAAGTAATGTTTAGGGTACCCGTGACTTATTTATAACCTATGAATAACTGCTTGGGAATTATTACGCTATGCATACGCTAGACTATCGTGGGCATAGTGTGGACGACTAAAACACGATAAACAATCGTTTGTATAACTTATGTATAAGTTATCGAGCGTTCTGTGTTCATTACTAGTACATTATGCATTTGTCAAAGTCGTTTTTAATACTTTAAAAAGTAAACAAAGAAATATTTCATCGTGGGAATGAGGAAAAAAAAATTAGCCGAAAAGAACATCGAACAATTGGTGCAAAGTAGTCTCCTATTCGTGGACGATAAGAGGATCCATCATCACCCACACCTCCCATCACGCTCACCTACTACTATGACATGGACCTAACTACTACCAATATACTACTACATACTACTACTACTACTACACTGACATACTACTACTACTAGACTACACTACTGACATAGACCATACTACTACTACTACTGACATAGACATACTACTACTACTACTGACATAGACATACTACTACTACCAATGCTACTACTACAACTACTACTACTATTACTACTGTCACGCACACCAACTACTGCTAATAGTATTACTACTACTGATACTACTGGCATTGACATCTACTCAACATGGATGCTGGAACAATGATGGGTTCCTCTTGTGAAGCCCATTTGTATATACCAATTCCCTTAAGCTGCCAATACGCCATTACACGTAGATGTAAATTAGAAAACACGTTCATAAGTGCTGTGGTCGTCGGAAGACGTCAATCTAATTCGTCTACATACGACAATGTGCGTTTGAGATACGTTACACATAGGTCATAGCATGTTACTCAAAGGTTAGAAGCACGTTATACTTAGGTTCAAAGCATGCTACACATAGGTTAAACGCACGTTACTCATAGGTTCATAGCACGCTAGTCATTGGTTCAAGGCAAGTTACAAATAGGTTCAATGCACGTTACTCATAGGTTTCAAGCACGTTAAAACATAGGTTCAGAGCACGCTACTCATAGGTTAAAAGGACGTTACCCATTGGTTGAAAATTAGGTTGCGGGTATTGTAAATATTACCTTGACGTGTGTTTCGACTTATGAGTAACCTACAAGTAACGTGTGTCCGTCGTGTGTAAACGATCGCGGAGCGTGCCAGGAACATATGACAACGCATGCGGAACGTGTTAGCCATACGCCGAGTACGTCGTAAAATTTTCAGCATGCTTGAAATTTCACGACTATTACACGTACCACGTAATATGACAGCGTACTTCATTGTTTTCCAGCCTACTCTTAACGTGTACACAACTTACCTATACCGTATTTGACGTGCGCCTAGCGTTTTAGACACATCTTTCATAGGCCGGCATACGCTGGCAAAATCGTCAAGGTGTGACTGCGATGTTGACACTTCAAATTCTCAGGGGTTATGATTTAAATCGCGCGTCGGCAGGTTCTTAACAGGCTACGCCACAAGTTCGCCGGCGATACGTTTAGCGCGCTATGCAAGTTAAACTATCGTTGGGCATAGGTTGTGAACGCCGACAACAGGCTAAGCATTCGTTGGTAAAAGTTATCAATAACACAACGAAACGTTCTGCCGTTACTAATATGTTATGCATAGACCAACACGTTATGAATACGCCCAAACTTTAAAAAAAACATCAAAATTTCAGCGTACGCCAACGTTTTACATACATTTTTATACGTTGCCATTGCTGGTTAAAACGTCAAGGTGGTGACAGGGCCTTAACGAGGGCCGTGGATGAAAACTACTTTGAGCATTGACTTCTTCTTTCTTTTTCTTTTTCCTTTAACACGAGCGTTGAGCCCGTGTGCATCGAGCACCGCAATTCTGACATTCGTTGTGAATAAACTGTTTCTCATCAATGACCTTTGAAGACGAGCTCGTGAAGTACTTATTCCAAAATTAAAGTCCACTATGGCAGTCCCCCCCCCCTCCCCCACAAACAACAAAAAAGAACCTAAATAGGGAGATGACAATCATGCTATACGAGCTCAAGTTTGTTTCAAGCCTGTGATGAACTTGGACAAAAACTCATCTTTATCATCTAAAGCCAGCACATATTAAAGGTCAGGACGATACTGAACGATACTGCGTTTGTGTCTCTAATTGTATCTCTCCTGCTAGTTTAACACTGAATAAATAAGCGACAAGACGCCTTTAACCTTCTCTAGACACTAAAGGTTACAAAATCGGCGGCACAAATGTACAGGATAACTTACCCTATCCACAGGTCCTTAACATGGTAAACAAGAGAAATACTTAATACATGGTCGAAGAAAAGTCGTAAAATCGACATGAACACAAAAATGGATGTGTACACCTTATAATTTGAATAGCTGACCCCCACAGATGTAACAGTGTGATAGTTTCAACTTCCAACAGGATGAAAGACTTAACTTGACTCGATTACTTAAAAACCAACTCGAACGACAACGGATTATCCGAACAGAAAGCGCAAGTTTTACCGCCATAGGAAACGAGATCAGGCTCAAGTTTAGGGCATTACTGTGGATGGAACATCTTATATGAACAAAACCAAGGGCACGACGTGCTGCATACCCATTACCCTGGCATGACGCATCCCCTCCTGAGGATCCTACGTGGTGCATGAGCAAGTTAAAGACAGCATGCATTGCACTACAATAGACTACCACGTTTTGTTTTGTTTTTCTCCAGGGTCTAAGACTCAATATGAACTCAATCACAAACACACACACACACACACACACACACACAACACACGAGATGACACCAGACTTGACTTCAGACAGAAACAGCCACTGAGCTTGGGGAAGTGATGTAACTTCCCAGAACACAAAGGGAACCAGTGAGGCCATCATTACGATTTCACTTTTTTCTCTCCACACTCTGTGGAGCAATTGTAGGAAAATTTCCTCATCCCCATGGATGCCAACCAACGGGGTTTGTCCATGCTCTATTCTCTAAATGTCTGATCATCAAGCGAGGAAGCAGCACATACCATCGTCAAGCCTTCTGTAAGACTCGGCCAGGGTAAGAATCGAACCGCTGACCTCCCAGACTCAGGACGGATGCTCCAACCGTTATTCCACAGACTCTGGTATTGCACTCGGCCGATCTGTGCCCTTATGGACACCTCCACGTCGGAAATCTTCATCTACCTTGCCGAAAAAATACCTCAATCACCTTCCTACTGAGGCATGTACAGGGCAGGTTAAATATTTGTTTTGTGCAGGTATGTGTGTTTAATCATTTTATATCATCTGATTATTTTAAAACTTGTTTTATACAAAAAAAAAATTTAATTGAATGTTTGTGGTGACATGTTTGTGTTATTTGGGTTTAAAAGGCTGGAGCAGTGTCGAAGCTTTTCGGATTCGTCCGACCCACAAAAACTACGTTGAACTGCCAATGATGCTTCGTACTCCATTTCCGGATCACTTATTTCACAATATGAAGCCGAGGACACGACTCTATTCAGGCTTTATGATGAACAACACAGACTCCAGAAGTTTGAATATTCACATAGATATTGAGGTCAAGGGTCATGGATGAGCTGGAACGGTTAGAGCAATGCCAAAACCCATCAGGATCACATAACCAACAAATGCAGCTCCCTAATGTCGAGTACTCATAATAAATAAATAATATATTTTTTTAATTCGCACAACAACCACCCTCCCACTTATACATCTCGACGGAATATACAAACCGTGTCAAAGTAGATCTTGATGGACCCAACGTTGGTCGCTCCAACTGCAGTAAACGAGAAGAAGCCATGCTCCCATTCCCCAAGCAGTACCACCCGCTCATTAAGGCAGAAAAGGCCCTTGATCAGCGTGCCACTCCAGGACTAACGGACATCAGCGAAACCTTTGCAGTCAGTGTAAAAAAAAAAAATATATATATATTAAATATAATAGAGAGAGAGCAAACATTCACCTTACTGCATTCAGAAACCAACAGCTAAGATATTGTTCAAACAAGGAATATGAAAAGGAACGTAGAAAATATAACGTATTTGGAAGTGAAGGATAAATTATGAACAAAGGAGCCACTCAATGTGCAAATACCAAGAGCAACGTTGAACCCAACCGGATGACCTAGAGGTACGCACACTCGCCTCTGAGCATCCAGCGTGGGTTTGAATCCCGACCCGGCTACAAACTGTCATCCTGTGTGTTCCACAGGCAGGGTGATTCATCAGCGAGTGTGGCGTCACTCGGTTGGACGTTAAACTGGCGTCCCATCTGACGGCATTAGTTGGCGGACGTTAAAGATCCCACAGCGTCCTTCACAAAGATGAGGCAAGTTATCGCCGGCACTATGAACAGATTATAAATTCCTGTGAGGGGGTGAAGACCCGTCCGAGGTTGTAACCTTAGCCAAGACCCTGCTTCGGCAGAACCGACACTCTGTGTGGAACATGATTACGTGGTGATGAACCCATTCTCTTCACTGAACATTAATAATCTCTGTATCAGTCTGATCTCACTCTTGTTTGCATTTCCTTTAAGGTGCCAAGAAACCACCCTCTGGGAAACCAACCAAACCACAAAACCACCATCGGCACCTGTCGTCTTCTGAATGCCTGCTAACCCAGGCCCACCCCCACCATCCTCCCCCACACCTATTTCCAATCCTCAATTCCTGTTCATACCTCATGCAAGTGTTAGCAACTGCCATTACGATCATGAACGGGCCCTCAACAAGACCACAACGGAATAAGTAAAGACAAAGGTGTCTTGCTTGGGTAGTGGCAGAAAGACTTGATCGGCTGTGGGCGGACTCACAAGTCGACATCGACAAAGATGGGACGACGGGTCACAAACTTCGATGCCGAAAGACGCATTTGACAGTTTGTGTTCCTTTGGTCTTTACACGTACAGGATGTCAAAAAGTGGAGCTGTATTCTGTCGGTGAGTTTACTTCACAGACAAATCCAGTTTCTTCACCACCCACCTTCAAGTCTCCCTATCCCTCCGCCCTCCAACCAGTCCCCACAAAACAAACCTCAACAACAACTCATGAAATTCAACCGATTGTCTTCATACAAAAATGTGAACACAATTTGAGAGAGAGACAGCACAGTCCCCACAGAGAAGGGGTTAAATTCATACTTTGTCGAGTTGAAGAAAATAAAGTTCAAACATTTCCTCTGGTGTGATTTGGGATAGCAAGAACATACCATGAAATATGACTGGCCAGTTATGGTGTGCGCATACAGGTTGTAAAAGTGAAGCTTTGTGTGTGCACTCCTGTGGCCTTACAAAAAACAAATAAATAAAGGATAGCTCCATGTATAGGATGAGCACACCTCCTCGGCTCCACTACTTTGCATCTGGCACAACAGCAACGTACCGGGAAATGCCGTCGATGTGGTGTACCGTCCAGTTGACAAGAGAGTGAAATCGATGATAATCCCCAGGAGCCAAGTAGACAACACAATGGAAGAGGTCATTACCAGCATTTCTCACAAGATTCTCCTGAGTCACAGCACTTGGCAAATCTGAATCAGACATTCCATCCCAACTTTAAATAAGCCATTCCTTTACTCTACTGTGCATGTATGAACCCGACTGTATCATTACTTGCAATCTTATCGAATCATTTTGACATGATCGAAGTCGACATCGCCCATTGGACGTTCAGAAGCAACGAGACACTCGAGAAAGGTACGGCTAAACCAGGCCCCGGTCATTGGACCAATTGCAAGGCTTGGATGAATGAACAAACTAATTAAGCCAAACGCAATCAGAGGTGAAACGAGCATCAGATTAAAAATATAATATATATTAATTACAGCTGAAACAAGAAAAAGAGCAATCAGAGATTGCAGACCCTCACCACTTGTGTTGTGAGGTGTTGTTGCTGGTGTGTTACGTAATCAATAAGACATAACTAGAACTGCCACTTTATAACTGCTGGCAGTGATGACCGGGTACCAAGATGTCCCGCTTTGATCGGACACCTGACCCTTATCCATGACGTTTATTATTATTCAATTGAATTTAGAAAGGGATTAAAATAAAATTAAATTCAAATCAAATGGAAGATCAAACAGGTACAGCACTACATTGGAGTCATCAGAAGGAGCCCGGACAAGCAAAAAGCAAAGATGAAGTCACTTGCTTTCAGTCTGTTTGTTCGAGTGCAACTGAACCTTCTCCAGAAGGCGTTTCCACAACTGAGGAATGGAGGAACAAATGAGCAGAAGTGGGTGTAAAGCCTGAATTTTCAGAGTTGAACCATGAGGTTGCTGGAAAAACGTGTGCGTTTGAAAAAGCCAGGCGGGTTGGAGGGCTGAGAGACAGCAGAGAGAACCAAAATGGAGGAGAGGATTTCAAAAAATACAAACATGTCATCAAGAAGTCTGTGATGTGAGAGCGACAGGCCTTGTGCTGCTGCCTCATCTGGGAGGTCTCCATAATGATGAGAGCTATAGAACGTTAGATATCGAAATAGATACACTTTTAAAGCCCAAGACCAGAAAACTTTACTTACCACACTCTTGGTCTTTACCGCAACCGACTTGGTCAATAGGTCCGAGGAAATGCCCGAGAGAATACGTAACTCCTTTCACCTGTTCAACTTCATTGTTTCGTACCCGGCCAAAGTGCAAGACTCTTCCATCGCGGGGCTAACCTGCAATGAAGGAAAGGTACAAAAAGGGTGTGCTCAGTTCTCCTTGCACTGGCACAAGCAGTGTTCACCATATAATATGTCTGCTTATTCCAAACTAAAAATGCCGAACCATTCTGTTTTATTTAACGGGGCAAGCCAGCTCTCACACATTAGGTGCATCTTGTGGATAGGATACCTGGTTAAATGATTAGCAATTTGGCAAATAAATAATAAAATAAACGGTAGCAAACCAAGTACACGATTAAAACAAGTGATGGAAACACGAGGGAACACAGATAAAATTGCTCATGTTTATGGAATAATCGAAATGACGATTTACCGAAATAGCTTTTGTTACCCTTTCGTCAGAAATTAATGCTTCTTGTGTGAATATGCACAAATAATGAATCTTTTTTGAAGTGTAAAACCGCTTTCCTACAAATTATAAGATACTTGAATCGGGAATACGAATGCATTTTTCATTCTATTCCAGTAATCGTACTAAAACACAGATTTGGTGTCGATCTGTCTAACCGCGATACATTCGGTCGTTACTTATCCAATCACAACCAAACTTGACAGGAGGACTGAAGGTTACATGATGGAGGTTTTAGTGACTTAGTTTACCCCCTACTGCCCCCTTCCCCAAGGGGGTTTTCCGCCTTGTGCGAAATCCGTGTTCAAGTGTACAACCGTGTTGAGATGGCTTGATTGTGGCGTTTTTCCAAGGCCGTATCTTATCTCGAAAGTAATACCAACACTCATAATAATAGCATAATATTAATGCTATTACAACACAATATCAATACAAAAAACAGGAACACTGGATGTGCAGCTTATCTGGGCCCTGGCCTAACGTTGTAACCCAAATTTGTTCGCATTCTGACTCGTGGGTCTGGAGAAGAAGATTTTTGAAGGAATTAATGCGATTTTCCCAAAAGTTGACCAAGTCGGCCATTTGACCGAAGTCACGTGACCGGAACGAGCTTTGCAATCCCCGTTACCAATCAGGAGAGGAACCTTGCTGTCAAATTTCAGCTGGATCGGCCCTGCCTTTGGCAGGAGAAGTCGAAATAGGAGACGACAGTGCACGATGACAATACCTTATCTACAATTTAAATTCGAGATAAGCCAATATTATCCCCTCTCCCCAAGGGGTTTTCCACCTTGAACAAACGCCATGTTATCGTGTATAAATAGCTCATCGTGGCGTTTTGTGGGGCAAGACTACCAGAAGTAAACGAGAATGGTACTCTTCGATGTCGCCACGCCGCCCGATATGCCACCGCTCACATTATTACATCATCATAATACTTGTACCAAGTTTGATTTAAATCCCTTCAGTTGTTCTCAAGTGTCACATTTTTACCTGACATGAAATCTGACCTCTTGATGCCGAAATCGAATGTTCATCTCTGCATCGTAATATTGTTGTGGTTTGAGGAGTCCCAAAGAGATCCTCACATAGTTCAAGCAGTTATTTCATCGTGAAACTGTTAACTTTAACTGTCTAAAGTCCGTGTTCATAGATCTGCGTTGTGATTGTGTAGTAGTTAGAAATCCCATTCCTGTCATTTTCCTCATTTCACGTTCCTTCCTACAAGCCATCTGCCGCACATTTTCCTCACAATCCCCGAAACCGCTTCAAACCACTTCAAGATCACCAAAGACAAAATATTGCGCTGATTCCCAAGGCCGTCACGAGCCGACTCTCTTCACAGGCGCCCCAAAACCACTTCAAACAGGTTTTGTGGATGCTGTAAAATATATCGCACCAAGACCCAGACCGAAGGCGACTCCTCACACGGACGAGGGGGAAGGCTCGGCTCGAGCGAAGGGGGGCTTGAGCTTCTATAAAGGGGAACGGAGAGCCACTTCGACGGAAGGGGATAGAAAGACAGATACTCGGAGACTCGAAGCTTGAGAGGGTTTCTGAACTTTATCGGGCTGCTCGTTTCTATTTATTCGCATGCACGCGACGGTCCTTTCGTCCTTCTCTCTGTCATCTCTTTCACTTTTTATGCTCGTTCACGCTTCTTTCTTTCACTCTCCTTCACACTTTGTCTATTTATTTCTCGCCACACTCTTCATTATTTCCTGCATTTTCTGTCTCTGTGCTTTCACTCTCTTCCATATTTATTCGCCTCCCGTCCTTGTACACCTTCGCCTTCACATGCCCACGTCTGCTAGCTACGTTGCTGGAACCTCCGCCTCATCTACAGCACCTAGGTGTCCTGCCAGATACATGGTGAATTAGTGCCACGAGTGACGTTACTGTTCCACGGTTGTACAAGGAGCAGGAGGGGAACGGAGTGTGGAAGGTTCTGATTTGTCAGGACATGGAAGCGAGAATCAACAAGTGTGAAGTGTGCAGGCATCCATCCTGTCCCCAACTATTTTTTTCTGTCCTCATTTCATCTTCTTTGCCAATCACTCATCTCTCCCTTCCACATCAGATGCATGATGCTGGCATAATTAGTGTAGCGCGTTAAGTCACTGGTTAGGTTCCGAAGGCAGGTCTGTTGCGTTGGGGATAATTTTGGAATGTATACAAGCTGTGATTAATTATTGTACATGTATGTCATTTCATTGTTTTCTATACTTGTAATACTTGCATTTTGGTTAACGTCACTAAAAACCATTTCCCCAAGAAAATGTGTCCCGACTTATTCTGTTTGTTCTGATGGTGACATAACGCTGTTGAGGTGTTTGGCCAGTGCTGAATGGTTATTTAAGTTGGATCACAGATGCGGTTATGCAATATTGGTTCCGCTCAGCTGACTGACCAAGGTCTATTGCGTAACCGCCGGCATGTACCCACTCACATTCAGGCTTTTGTATGGTAACATGACTCTGCGTGGGATCCCGTGGGAAGTTCTGGGGTGAGTGGTGATTGTGGTATCTTAAAGACATGCCATCCTCTTGGACTTGTCCAGAAGCGATGTTTGTATATATATATATATAATATTTCCAGCAAATTTGGTCAAAATCCCATCACGGTAACAGAAGTTTTACCCAACGGGTCCTCTGACCTCTTGATTCCATAATCTAATCAGTTCATCTTTGCATCATCATACATACTTGACCAAGTTTTGACTTGGATCCCTTCAGTTATCGTGGTAAAGAAAACCTATCATGGACAACCCGAAAACATGATGCCTCCGGCAATTTTTATCATCGGAAGCATTAAAAAAAAAAATACTATAAACCACAGAGAAGTAAGATTTTCAAACGGTCTCTACTACTGTTTAACACTAAACTCAAAGGGAGGAAACCCGACCTTCTTGAGGCATTACATGCTTATCGCCTCCAATCCCACAACCGCCCCCCCCCCCCCCCCGCCGCGACATACGGACCCGAGCCTAGATCTACTGCAATCGATTCCACTTTGAGCCTAGGAAATAGATTCCACTTTGCAAGGCATCGGATAAATTGTGAGCAGCCACTTTTTTCCAATCCACTTGTGCATAATCAAGCTTTCTGGGAACTTTTTGCATATACCTATACAATGACACTACTACTACTACTACTACTACTACTCTGGACTTCACTGCACGAGCACACAACCTGGCGTTATTGAACAATTGTACAGGGATAATGGGGTCCAACATTTTTTTTTAAATATCAAAATCATCCCATACATTAAAAAAAAAAAAAAAAAAAACACCGCTTGGGGTGAAAAAATCATAGCCCTCCTCTATAATTATAAAATTATAAAAACATAAAATTATAAAATAATTATAAAAAACACCTCCTCATAAACTGCGTTGGCCTAATGGAATTATAAAAACACCTCTTGGGGTGAAAAATGACTCCCATTTCCATCATCTGAAGATTCACTGCATAACGAGGGTCTAATGCAGGACACAAAAAGAGAAGTTAATTTCAAAATGTAGATAATCACGTACTTTTATAACAGAGCAGGGCTTCAAAAGTGATATCTAAAAATTACCCCCGTGTGGGGTGACGGTCATCTCTATAATGTTTTTTACTCTCATAATCGATTAACCGTTGCCAGATATCTCCTAAAATGACAGACGAGATAGGTTTTGAAAATGGCGACTTTCACAACTTGTGACCTCGTGACCTTGACCCTGACCTCGAATCCGGGAAAAAATATGTCGTTGGGTATCACTCATCACCTCTACCCACATACCAAATTTCATCAAGATCGGAAGTAAAAAGTTTTCTTTGTACTGGGAGGTGTTTTGACCATCTTCCAGGTTACGTGGCGGCCAAACGGGAAGGAAATTGAAAAATCTGTCCGGTTAGATACAAGATAATATTTTTTACTATCATAATCAATAAACAGTTGCCGAATATCTTGTAGAATGGCAGACTAGATAGGTTTTGAAAATGGCGATTTTTATAACTTACGTGACCTCGTGACCTCGTCCCTGACCTTTAACCCGGACAAAAGTTATATCGTTGTGCAACACTCATCGACCTCTACCCACATACTAAGTTTCATCAAGATCGGAAAGAAAAATTGTTGACGGACGTACGGATGGACGGACATTTGGTCCGGCTTTATTAGGTCATCTCGGTAGAGATGACCTAATAAAAACGAGGGTCATCCCAAAAGTCATGACCCTCTTGTTACATTTTAAAGCAAATAAGTATCGGTGATCATCAAAAAGTTACAGTGGGTACCCATCTCGTTATTTACTGGTACATTGTGAACTTTCTCACACAATTCATTTTGATTTCAGGAATTGAAATAATGGCATCTAAGCACCAAGGACGTGCCTGTGGCAGAAGCCTCATCAAGACATCTAAATCTGGTTCAATTAACGGTGACCGAACAACATACACAAAAATCATGCCTTGAGATTCCTCCTCGCACCTTTTAACACGCGAGAACTCATGGAGTGAGTATAATCACTTCTGGTTGGAAAATGGACGTGCAAGCAATGCATCCACAAGGACAATTTGACTTATTAATGAACACTTGCTTCAAAGTTGGCATGTCACAATGCTAGAAACTGCTAAAGTTGGGAATATCCAAGTGGAACCCCCACCCAACATCCCTCCATGTCCCCCCCCCCCTCCCAATAA
>CM068967.1:72881314-72901368 GCA_035128595.1 Eptatretus atami
TGCCAGCAGTTATAAAGTGGCAGTTCTAGTTATGTCTTATTGATTACGTAACACACCAGCACACAAACACCTCACAACACAAGTGCTGGTGAGGGTCTGCAATCTCTGATTGCTCTTTTTCTTGTTTCAGCTGTAATTAATATATATATATTTTCTAATCTGATGCTCGTTTCACCTCTGATTGCGTTTGGCTTAATTAGTTTGTTCATTCATCCAAGCCTTGCAATTGGTCCAATGACCGGGGCCTGGTTTAGCCGTACCTTTCTCGAGTGTCTCGTTGCCTTCTGAACGTCCAATGGGCGATGTCGACTTCGATCATGTCAAAATGATTCGATAAGATTGCAAGTAATGATACAGTCGGGTTCATACATGCACAGTAGAGTAAAGGAATGGCTTATTTAAAGTTGGGATGGAATGTCTGATTCAGATTTGCCAAGTGCTGTGACTCAGGAGAATCTTGTGAGAAATGCTGGTAATGACCTCTTCCATTGTGTTGTCTACTTGGCTCCTGGGGATTATCATCGATTTCACTCTCCTGTCAACTGGACGGTACACCATCGACGGCATTTCCCCGGTACGTTGCTGTTGTGCCAGATGCCAAAGTAGTGGAGCCGAGGAGGTGTGCTCATCCTATACATGGAGCTATCCTTTATTTATTTGTTTTTTGTAAGGCCACAGGAGTGCACACACAAAGCTTCACTTTTACAACCTGTATGCGCACACCATAACTGGCCAGTCATATTTCATGGTATGTTCTTGCTATCCCAAATCACACCAGAGGAAATGTTTGAACTTTATTTTCTTCAACTCGACAAAGTATGAATTTAACCCCCTTCTCTGTGGGGACTGTGCTGTCTCTCTCTCAAATTGTGTTCACATTTTTGTATGAAGACAATCGGTTGAATTTCATGAGTTGTTGTTGAGGTTTGTTTTGTGGGGACTGGTTGGAGGGCGGAGGGATAGGGAGACTTGAAGGTGGGTGGTGAAGAAACTGGATTTGTCTGTGAAGTAAACTCACCGACAGAATACAGCTCCACTTTTTGACATCCTGTACGTGTAAAGACCAAAGCGAACACAAACTGTCAAATGCGTCTTTCGGCATCGAAGTTTGTGACCCGTCGTCCCATCTTTGTCGATGTCGACTTGTGAGTCCGCCCACAGCCGATCAAGTCTTTCTGCCACTACCCAAGCAAGACACCTTTGTCTTTACTTATTCCGTTGTGGTCTTGTTGAAGGGCCCGTTCATGATCGTAATGGCAGTTGCTAACACTTGCATG
Organism: Eptatretus atami; assembly: GCA_035128595.1. Lineage (NCBI taxonomy): Eukaryota > Metazoa > Chordata > Myxini > Myxiniformes > Myxinidae > Eptatretus > Eptatretus atami. The sequence goes on from CM068967.1 coordinate 72,882,592, forward strand.
AGGTATGAACAGGAATTGAGGATTGGAAATAGGTGTGGGGGAGGATGGTGGGGGTGGGCCTGGGTTAGCAGGCATTCAGAAGACGACAGGTGCCGATGGTGGTTTTGTGGTTTTGGTTGGTTTCCCAGAGGGTGGTTTCTTGGCACCTTAAAGGAAATGCAAACAAGAGTGAGATCAGACTGATACAGAGATATTAATGTTCAGTGAAGAGAATGGGTTCATCACCACGTAATCATGTTCCACACAGAGTGTCGGTTCTGCCGAAGCAGGGTCTTGGCTAAGGTTACAACCTCGGACGGGTCTTCACCCCCTCACAGGAATTTATAATCTGTTCATAGTGCCGGCGATAACTTGCCTCATCTTTGTGAAGGACGCTGTGGGATCTTTAACGTCCGCCAACTAATGCCGTCAGATGGGACGCCAGTTTAACGTCCAACCGAGTGACGCCACACTCGCTGATGAATCACCCTGCCTGTGGAACACCAGGATGACAGTTTGTAGCCGGGTCGGGATTCAAACCCACGCTGGATTGCTCAGAGGCGAGTGTGCGTACCTCTAGGTCATGCGGTTGGGTTCAACGTTGCTCTTGGTATTTGCACATTGAGTGGCTCCTTTGTTCATAATTTATCCTTCACTTCCAAATACGTTATATTTTCTACGTTCCTTTTCATATTCCTTGTTTGAACATATCTTAGCTGTTGGTTTCTGAATGCAGTAAGGTGAATGTTTGCTCTCTCTCTATTTATTTATATATATATATATTTTTTTTTTTTACACTGACTGCAAAGGTTCGCTGATGTCCGTTAGTCCTGGAGTGGCACGCTGGATCAAGGGCCTTTTCTGCCTTAATGAGCGGGTGGTACTGCTTGGGGAATGGGAGCATGGCTTCTTCTCGTTTACTGCAGTTGGAGCGACCAACGTTGGGTCCATCAAGATCTACTTTGACACGGTTTGTATATTCCGTCGAGATGTATAAGTGGGAGGGTGGTTGTTGTGCGAATTAAAAATATATATTATTTATTTATTATGAGTACTCGACATTAGGGAGCTGCATTTGTTGGTTATGTGATCCTGTATGGGTTTTGGCATTGCTCTAACCGTTCCAGCTCATCCATGACCCTTGACCTCAATATCTATGTGAATATTCAAACTTCTGGAGTCTGTGTTGTTCATCATAAAGCCTGAATAGAGTCGTGTCCTCGGCTCATATTGTGAAATAAGTGATCCGGAAATGGAGTACGAACGCATCATTGGCAGTTCAACGTAGTTTTTGTGGGTCGGACGAATCCGAACAAGCTTCGACACTGCTCCACAGCCTTTTAACCCAAATAAACACAAACATTGTCACCACAAACATTCAATTAAATTTTTTTTTTGTATAAAACAAGTTTTAAAATAATCGATGATATATAAAAATGATTAAACACACATACCTGCACAAAACAAATATTTAACCTGCCCTGTACATGCTCAGTAGGAAGGTGATTGAGGTATTTTTTCGGCAAGGTAGATGAAGATTTCCGACGTGGAGGTGTCCATAAGGGCACAGATCGGCCGAGTGCAATACCAGAGTCTGTGGAATAACGGTTGGAGCATCCGTCCTGAGTCTGGGAGGTCAGCGGTTCGATTCTTACCCTGGCCGAGTCTTACAGAAGGCTTGACGATGGTATGTGCTGCTTCCTCGCTTGATGATCAGCATTTAGAGAATAGAGCATGGACAAACCCCGTTGGTTGGCATCCATGGGGATGAGGAAATTTTCCTACAATTGCTCCACAGAGTGTGGAGAGAAAAAAGTGAAATCGTAATGATGGCCTCACTGGTTCCCTTTGTGTTCTGGGAAGTTACATCACTTCCCCCAAGCTCAGTGGCTGTTTCTGTCTGAAGTCAAGTCTGGTGTCATCTCGTGTGTATGTGTGTGTGTGTGTGTGTTTGTGATTTGTGTTCCAGCTCCTCCATGAGTCTTAGACCCTGGAGAAAAAACAAAACAAAACAAAACGTGGTAGTCTTATTGTAGTGCATGCATGCTGTCCTTTAACTTGCTCATAAGCACCACAGTAGGATCCTCAGGAAGGGGGTATGCAGCACGTCATGCCCAGGGTAATGGGTATGCAGCACGTCGTGCCCATTGGGTATTTGTTCATACACATGGATGTTCCATCCACAGTAATGCCCTAAACTTGAGCCTGATCTCGTTTCCTATGGCGGTAAAACTTGCGCTTTCTCAACTCCTGTTCGGGATAATCCGTTGTCGTTCGAGTTGGGTTTTTAAGTAATCGAGTCAACGTTAAGTCTTTCATCCTGTTGGAAGTTGAAACTATCACACTGTTACATCTGTGGGGGTCAGCTATTCAAATTATAAGGTGTACACATCCATTTTTGTGTTCATGTCGATTTTACGACTTTTCTTCGACCATGTATTAAGTATTTCCTTGTTTACCATGTATTAAGGACCTGTGGATAGGGTAAGTTATCCTGTACATTTGTGCCGCCGATTTTGTAACCTTTAGTGTCTAGAGAAGGTTAAAGGCGTCTTGTCGCTTATTTATTCAGTGTTAAACTAGGCAGGAGAGATACAATTAGAGACACAAACGCAGTAGTCGTTCAGTATGCGTCCTGACCTTTAATATGTGCTGGCTTTAGATGATAAAGATGAGTTTTGTCCAAGTTCATCACAGGCTTGAAACAAACTTGAGCTCGTATAGCATGATTGTCATCTCCCTATTTAGGTTCTTTTTTGTTGTTTGTGGGGGAGGGGGGGGGACTGCCATAGTGGACTTTAATTTTGGAATAAGTACTTCACGAGCTCGTCTTCAAAGGTCATTGATGAGAAACAGGTTTATTCACAACGAATGTCAGAATTGCGGTGCTCGATGCACACGGGCTCAACGACTCGTGTTAAAGGAAAAAAGAAAAAGAAAGAAGAAGTCAATGCTCAAAGTAGTTTTCATCCACGGCCCTCGTTAAGGGCCCTGTCACACCTTGACGTTTTAACCAGCAATGGCAACGTATAAAAATGTATGTAAACGTTGGCGTACGCTGAAATTTTGATGTTTTTTTTAAAGTTTTGGGCGTATTCATAACGTGTTGGTCTATGCATAACATATTAGTACGGGCACAGAACGTTTCGTTGTGTTATTGATAACTTTTACCAACGAATGCTTAGCCTGTTGTCGGCGTTCACAACTATGCCCAACGATAGTTTAACTTAGCATAGCGCGCTAAACGTATCGCCGGCGAACTTGTGGCGTAGCCTGTTAAGAACCTGCCGGACGCCGATTTAAATCATAACCGCCTGAGAATTTGAATGTCAACATCGCAGTCACACCTTGACGATTTTGCCAGCGTATGCCGCCTATGAAAGATGTGTCTAAAACGCTAGGCGCACGTCAAATACGGTATAGGTAAGTTGTGTACACGTTAAGAGTAGGCTGGAAAACAATGAAGTACGCTGTCATATTACGTGGTACGTGTAATAGTCGTGAAATTTCAAGCATGCTGAAAATTTTACGACGTACTCGGCGTATGGCTAACACGTTCCGCATGCGTTGTCATATGTTCCTGGCACGCTCCGCGATCGTTTACACACGACGGACACACGTTACTTGTAGGTTACTCATAAGTCGAAACACGTCAAGGTATAATTTAACATACCCGCAACCTAATTTTCAACCAATGGGTAACGTCCTTTTAACCTATGAGTAGCGTGCTCTGAACCTATGTTTAACGTGCTTGAAACCTATGAGTAACGTGCATTGAACCTATTTGTAACTTGCCTTGAACCATGACTAGCGTGCTATGAACCTATGAGTAACGTGCGTTTAACCTATGTGTAGCATGCTTTGAACCTAAGTATAACGTGCTTCTAACCTTTGAGTAACATGCTATGACCTATGTGTACGTATCTCAAACGCACATTGTCGTATGTAGACGAATTAGATTGACGTCTTCCAGACGACCACAGCACTTACTGAACGTGTTTCTAATTACATCTACCGTGTAATGGCGTATTGGCAGCGTTAAGGGGAATTGGTATATAAATGGGCTTCACAAGAGGAACCCATCATTGTTCCAGACTCCATGTTGAGTAGATGTCAATGCCAGTAGTATCAGTAGTAGTAATACTATTAGCAGTAGTTGGTGTGCGTGACAGTAGTAATAGTAGTAGTAGTTGTAGTAGTAGCATTGGTAGAGTAGTATGTCTATGTCAGTAGTAGTAGTATGTCTATGTCAGTAGGTAGTAGTAGTAGTATGTCTATGTCAGTAGTAGTAGTCGTAGTAGTATAGTATGTCTATGTCAGTAGTAGTAGTAGTAGTAGTAGTAGTATTGGTAGTAGTAGTAGGTCCATGTCAGTAGTAGTAGGTGAGCGTGATGGGGAGGGTGTGGGTGATGATGGATCCTCTTATCGTCCACGAATAGGAGACTACTTTGCACCATTGTTCGATGTTCTTTTCGGCTATTTTTTTTCCTCATTCCCACGATGAAATATTTCTTTGTTTTACTTTTTAAAGTATTAAAAACGACTTTGACAAATGCATAATGTACTAGTAATGAACACAGAACGCTTCGATAACTTATACATAAGTTATACCAACGATTGTTTATCGTGTTTTAGCGTCCACAACCTATGCCCAACGATAGTCTAGCGTATGCATAGCGTAATAATTCCCAGCACGTTATTCATAGGTTATAATAAGTCACGGGTACCCTAAACATTACTTTGATGTGTTTCGACGTATGAGGAACTTTCAAGTAGCGTGTTGCGAAGTGTGAACAACGTTCGTGTAGCGTGCTTACAAAACGTTACTCATAGGTTAGAAATAAGTTTCGGGTACGCGAATGTTACCTCTACGTGTTTTGACTATGAGTAACATACAATTAACGTGTGTCAACGATCGCATAACGTGCCTACAACTTATGGCCAGCATAGCGGAACGTGTGAGCCAAACGCCGAGTACGTCGTAAAATTTCAAGCATGCAAAATTTTTGGACAACCAAAAAGTACAACGTTTTAAACCAGCGTAATACGACCTATGTAGTGTTTTTCAGCGTGCACCTAACGTACACAAAACGTACCCATAACGTATTCGACGTGTGTCAGCGTTTTAGACAAATTTTTCATAGATCGGCATACGCTGGCTAAATCGTCAAGGTGTGACAGCCCCTTAAGGAGTATACGGCCACCAGCATTCAGGTCTTAAATGTCTTCCTGAAATGCTACCTCCTGGGAGGGGAGATTTATTTTGAATATATATTTATTTATTTTTACCCACCTATAAACCTTTCCTGGTTTTGAAAGTTATTTTGTCCTCATCCTTATGATTCTTTTCTGCAACATTGCATGTTTATAATCTGCACCTTTTCATTCTTCTGCTCATCTCAAACGACGAGCAAGATGTGAGCCGATGTGACGAGCCGAGCGCTCCCATAAAACCGTTTGCAGACGTTTACTTTTCTCCCCTCGTATTATTCCAGCCACAATTGGTGGGGGCACTGAAGGTGATCCTTTTGTCTGCAGGACCTCGAAACGAACAAGCCACGGTACATGAAGGGAAGCTCTTTGAACTTCAGCTACGCACCGGATGCAGAAGAGCCGGGGATAGAGCTGAAGAAAGGCGAGGACTTGGGAGAGTTCAACTTGGGCTCCACCATTGTGGTCATCTTCGAGGCTCCAAAGGATTTTACCTTTAGCCTCGACAGGGGCCAAAAGGTGCGCTTTGGGGAAGCCCTCGGTACCTTCTAAATGTCCCGTTCTTCGAATGACTGACCACCATGCTATATCCGTCAGCGTGTTTGGCTACACATGCTGTTGTCTTTTACTTGTACACAATGGAGAACTTTTAACCGTGGCAGTAATGGTGAGGCGTCGGCTCACTGGATGTGCCAAACGTTCCTGCTGTTGTGCGATTTGGAATGAAATGCTTGACGGGGCAAAAGATAAACTGCACACTTGTATTATTTCATTGATAAAATTGCATCTGTCCAGGTTGGTTTACAAAATGATCACACTCGAATCATCATCATCATCATCAAATAAACAAGAGTCAGAGTAGATGACTTCATTTATTGCATAATCGGTGAAAGCTTATCTGTACAAGGAGAATGAAGCACACTTGCCCTAAGCTAAATTGAAGCCTTGGGATATGCCCGTCACAGTTCCCATGATATTTCCATCTTGCGTACGATTTATTGAAGAGGCCACCCGCAGCACCGGCGTAGATACGCGCGATGCACGTGCGGTGGGATCGCGTCGAAAGTAATGCCGTACGTGGACAGTTCTGAAGAGCTTGCGTATAACCTGAAAGTGGTGAAACCTGCTTGGCTGAAAAGGGAATGAAATAAGCAAAGTTCAAAACTTGTAAATGTCTCGGGAACAAAAACTGTAATGAGCACGTTTGTTTCCCACCTGTGGTGAACGAGCATCCCCCAGCCCCAGCCCCCCTGCTTGCCAGTGCCACACAACTCGAGATCTATTACTCCCCCTCGCCCCCTCCCAGGGACAATCCTTGGTGTACTAATGGAAACTTCGACTGCTGCTCACATTGAGCGAGCCAGGTGTATCAGGAATGTGCTTGTACGATCCATGGAATTGGCCAATAGCAACTTGGTGATCACTGCAGTTCCAGCCTGCTTTCTCCCATTGTGTACCGTTTGTATTTCGGTGAAGCAGTGTCCGTTTGTAATCTTAAAACATGAAACGTTGATAAAGCCAAATGTAAGTAGAATATTATTGTACACCAGAAAATGGTATCTGTACATACAGTGAGTGCTCAAAAGGCCAAACAATAAAAAACAAACAAAAAAATAAACAACAACTTGCAAATACTAGTATACCGTTTCTGTTTACCATACATTGATGGTCACGGTCAAGCGTCTCAACTCTTCAACTTCCCAACTCATCGTAACGTGCCTTTCTCTTTATGCCTCCGGCGACTCCGTCGGCGGAAGCATTATGTTTTTGGGTTGTCCGTCCGTGCATCCATCCGTGATTGGTTTTCGTTGCTGCGATAACTTAATGGCTAAAGGGACCAAAGTCAAACTTGGTACCAGTATGCATAATGATGCAAAGATGAACTGATTAGATTATGGGGGCAAGAGGTCGGAGGTCATCGGTACCGTTCGGTAAAAATTCTGTTCCCGTGCGAACTCGTAAACCAGTGATGGGATTTTGACCAAACTTGCTACAAGTATACATTATGATGCAACGATGAACTGATTCGATTTTGGCATCAAGAGGTCAGAGGTCATGTCAGGTGAAAATGCGATACTTGAGAGCAGCTGAAGGGATTTAAATCAAACTTGGTACGAGTACGTATAATGATGTAATAATGTGGGCGGAGGCACGTCTGTCGACGTCACAACGTTGAAGAGTTCCGTTCGAGTTATTAATTGCTTATCCTTCCACTGCTAAAATTTTGGGTTCAAAAGGTCAAACGTCGTGTGCCCTTTGAAATTAATTTTGCAGATCATAATTGGAGTCAGTAACACATGATGTTCTCTCTTCTTATCTGTCTGCTCTTTATAATATGACCTTTTTCATTGAGATCAAACGTAATAGCGGGTTGACATCGAACGTGCGCGGAGGCGTACTCACAGAACCATTAACGTCAAATTCTACTTTCTAGTTTTGTTATTTCCTCTAATTCCTCCATTCTATTAGATTTCACCTGATTATTTAAACTTATACCATCATACTCATCAATCTGTAGCTTAAAAGGAGAATGCAGCCAATGGTCACGGTTTTTTTCATTCCTGGCTCACGATCGGTTATCAAACTGATATATCAAAATGGTCTTTTAGTCTTGCACTTTTGATACCTCAAAGCCCAATTTCACACAATATTACAGATCACATTGTTCTGCAAGTCTACGGGTTGGGTGGGATGAAAAAAGGGGGGGGGTGCGCTTCATCCCACCCACACTGGGAATTTAAACTTCACGTCATTGCCATGTAAACGCAGACCTTTACATGACTACAGGTGAAGTTTGCCAGCATGTATGAGCCATCATCGGTCAATCTTGATAATGTGGGAAGGTAGCCCGTGTGTGAAAATTTTAGGAATTGCAGTACATTTGTCAAAACCTCAAAACCAATATGATGCAACGACAGAGGTTTATCCGAAAGCGTTGCTGATGTGACACGACCGGCAACAAAGCCCGTCGTCCTTTTGCCCTGACTTAACGTCTCGTCGCTGCAAACGTATAATTACAAATTTATGGGAAAACCCTTTTTTTTTCTTCTTTTTTTTTCACCTACATCGATGGTTTCACTTTTACTACAACGAAATGCTAATTTAAAATCCAGCCGAGAATCTCTTGTACATCTCACACTACTCACATACATTCGTAAAAACCATGACCGTGGACACCCTCGGCCTGATCCTGAGGTCTCGCGTCTCAGTGCCGTCTCTTGAATTGAAAGCGTAGCCAAAGGTGCACAGCGACTCGAGTTGCAGCTGCACGGCTAATCCTCTCCAAAGCTGTCAAAAGTTATACTTATAAATATGGAGGAATTTTACCTTCTAAACTTGATTTACTAAAATTATGCAAGGAAGTTAAAAAATAAAAAGAAGGGGAGGGAATGAAAACATTCATTAGTTGAGTAAATTAGGTCAACTATAATCTTTCCACAGTGTTTAAGCAATTCTCGACGTACGTGTAGCGTTGAACACCAAGACTATTTCGAGGAGGGGCCGGGGTGACAGCAGCCACAGTAAGAACTGCACAAATGGTTTGTACCAGTAAATATCAATTCAACTATCATATGTACATATAGACATGGAAATCCAGGTCACTCCAACAAAATGGATACATCACACCCTTGTAGGTCTAACTACAGAAACTTGCGGCAATTCTCAGGTTGTTCCGCCTCCAGGACTCGGATATTTTAAAGCGTACGGTATTTGCGCCAAATGCATCTCGGTGCCCGTCGAGCCTGGTTCCAAAACTAAGATGGGGAAAACAAAACAAATGTTAATTGAAGGACGCTCTCGTGTCCAGTGTGTAGACAAGAACCACGGCCGCTGGAAGTTTTAGTCCGGTTTGCGTACATGTGCAAGTGCATGGGCAGGTTGAACCAATTTTATTTGTTTATTATTTTTCTCACTGTGATGTCGGCGTTATCGGGGGCTCCGCTGCTGTACCACTTGCCGTGCTCGTCTCGGGAGTCACAAGGAAGGCGGACTGCACCACTTGGAAGCCAAAGGACTCGAGGAGCGACATAGCTGGTTTGGAAGTGCGTGGGCATCGGGAAGAACTTGGGGAGCGTGGTGCTGGAGGTGACTGAGGAGCCACGGAGGGTTGTGTCAAAGGTGACGAAGGTGGCTGATCATGCTGCGGTGTGTCGGGGAGTTCGGGCACTTTTAGCGAAGGGTCTGCCTTTTTGCCTGGTACTATATGCTCCATCCTCACATGTCGCTTCATGTGCGACTTGAAGAGAAAAGTTGCATTACACTCCCGGCAGGAGTACTTTCCACCTGCCACTCCTGCATTCCCGTTCACCGTGTCTACAACAAGGAAAAGGATGATAATAACAAAAGCCTTACAACAAGGAAAAGGATATGTGCCACTGGGTAACAAAAGCCTAACATCAACACTGCCAGCTTAACTTATTTGCACCGCTGAAGTGAATTAGCTTAAAACTGTAGCTTGTGCTCAGGGATGAAGGGGTAGTAAAGGTAGTGAGAGAAGGGATATAGGTGTGAGTGGATGAAGGGGTTGTGAGAAGTGGGTGATTTGGTTGAGTGCAAGTATGTTAAGGTGTAACGAAGGTAGTAAGTGGCAGTGGATCAAGGCTTTGAAGGAAATGTGTAAAGGGGTAGAGCGGAATAGGAGAAGAGTTGATGAGTAAATGGATTAAAGGAAGTAAGTTTGCAGGTATTGCTGCAACGGGCCATCTAGTATGTACGAGGGCCATACCAAAAGTCATGAGCATCAGTGGATTCCACACATTTGTGCTGAATAAGAGTTATTAGCGACATCTATCCACTCCAATATAAACGCAGGCTCAACGTGCAGACGCTCAAACTGAGATGTGCTTTTCGGGGAAAAGCGCCCGATGAAGGAGGATTAAAAAAAAAAAATCTGTCATCTTTCAACATGACAATGCTGGACATCACACTGCACATCTGATATTGGAAGAAATCTCAAGGAATGTCTTGGAAATGCTCCCCCATCCCTTGTACAGTCAGGACTTGTCCCCCTTGAACTTCTGTCTGTTCGGGCCCTTGAAAGAACACATGAGAGGGAGGCACTATGAAAACGACGAGGCAATCCAGATAGCTGTGCGTCGCTGGTTGCAAAGTTTTGGAACGGACCTCGACCGCAGCTGGATTTTTAAGCTCGTGCAGCGCTTGCAAAAATGCGTGCATCAAGCTGGAGATCTTGTGGAAAAGTAATGTGGTACGTCCAGGTACATGTACCTTCGTTTTACTGTGCAATAAACATGCTCGTGACTTTCAGTGCGGCCCTTTATATAATCGTATGAAAAAATCTCAAAGTAATCGATGCTTCTGGCCTTACCTTTGAGAGCTTTCGCGAGTCTGTTGCTGTGCAGTTTCATGTGGCTCGGCACGTAGGCCGCGGTAAGGAGTTTGCCGCACACTCCGCATGGTACTTTAGCTTGGTGGCGAGTGGCGTGTGCTTTCAGGCGCTCTTGCGTAGCAAACCCGAGATTGCACGTCTGAAACAGGTGGAAAAACAAACAAACGTGATGCAAAATAGACAGGTGGGGCTGTTTCGTGTCATGCCATTATCGAAGCACTCTGATCTGTGAACACAAATGGCCTTTTTTATTTTATTTTAAATAATCTAGCCACACCATGACGAAAAGCATGCTCAACTCTACTTCCAATATGTTCCAGATTTATGTAAACTGTCAGCTTTCCATGTTTTTCCTCAACAGTTGTTGCCGCTCGAAAATCCAAACGGAATAGTCCCACCCCACGCTGTGAAATTCGAGGTCTTGTCAATGCGTCAAGGAGACGAGCATGGGTTCCGCTTCGGTCTTGTCCATTCGTCCAAATGACGATTGATTGCAAGGGCAGAAATCCCACGAAGAATACTATTTTTACAACAATGGCAATGGGTAAACGTCCACCTCTATCTGAACACGTCCGAGATTCGATCAAGCAGGCTGCCGGTGAGAAACGGGCAAACACGAACATATGATACGCACGGTCCGTTGCGGCTAACGCCTGCGAACCCACTCTATCCCTTCACTGACTTCCCCCCTCTACCCATTCACATACTCCCCCGTACCTTTTCACCCACTTCCTCATTTACCCATTCCTCCGTCGACCTATTCACCCAGCATACCAAATTCTCTGGGTTGTCCCCGAGTCTACTTCAAATTGAGCGATTCCCGTTACTCAGTGGCGCCTTTTCATCAAGTCGATAGCTGGGTGGTGGTGGTGGTGGTGGTCATAAAAATTCACATCAGCATGAGAAATGGCAATAAACAAAACTGGAGTGCACGTTTATAGCACGCCATCGCAAGTCCCCATTCTTCCCACGTAAAGGAAAGTTGAAAGGTGGCAAAACGTTCCACCAGGAAGGACCAAAGTTTGAGTGAATTTATTTTCCTGTTTTGACCCCCCCCCCCTTGTGATCCTCATCCTACTCTGGGACATGAACCAGGGGTCCAATCCCAAAAAATTGTTCCATATTTCATGCGTCCCCCAATGTTGATTGCATATGCAAAGTTTCATTTTACAATGTTCCTGTAATTACATTTTTGGGGGGGATTTGACGCAGGGCGAGGGGCCAAAATGATACTGCTCTTGTACCTTCTTACCGCGTGGTGATCATAACGACAAAGTTTGGTGAATTTCTGTCCAAACGATTTGGAGGAGACGGTGTGACGGACGGACAGAGCCGATTACAATACCCCCTTCCCCCATCCCCACAAAACAATACAGCAGAATATAGAAACAAAGTAATCGTATAATACCAATGATGGCGGCTGATTAAGTGGCGTATCGTTTGAAAACTTGACAATACCAATATTACGTTTTGTGTTGCGTGGCATTCCCTGGACCGGCTTGATGGTGAAGCGAACCCAACCCCAGAAGCAGCAATGTAAAACTGCTGGTGTGTACAGAAGGGGTTCCTCAAGCCACTCACGAACACGTTTTAAAGGTCTGACCCTGGCTCTTATTTACAGTTCTTGCAAAAGCGGCCCGGACAGGCGACTGACGTCACTTGCACTAAAAGGGATAGTCTTCGTCAGAAGGTTGAATCCGAGCAATGAGAGCGATGTGCATGCATATCCACTAAAACATGATTCTGCACTTACAGTAAGTGGTCTGGTATTGTGTGCTTTCGTGAAGATCGGTCTTGTGCCATTGCACAGGCCTCGGTTTTTGGGTTCAGCTTGTGAATAACAATCGGTACTATAATTATTTAATTTTTCGATTAATTACTGAATTGATTAATTTTCAAAGAGTCAAAAGATGCGGATGAAACGGTGCTGGTTTAGGTGTGCTATTAGCCAATTGATGAAGAAATTTATTATTTTACGATTATTTATTTATTGTAATTACGCAATTAATCGATCGATCTATTGTACACTGCTCCCTCCCAATTCCATCTGCACGTGCTGCACGGCGGCCTCGCTGGGTGCCGAAGGCGCCCCGGCAGAGTCGTGCTGGAGGATACGTTATTTATTTGGCACGGGGACTCGGCTTGAGCCTGTGGACTCTGCTCGGCCTGCGGAAGAGTGGAGTGAATCTGTGGTATGGGCTACATTTGGTGCTTGTGCCTGTGATCTCCTCGTCCCGTGGAGTGTGGAGTGGATCAGTGGTACGGGCTGTGTTTGGTGCTTGGCCCGTGGGACAGTGGGGTGAATCTGTGTTCGGGCTATGTTTGGTGCTTGTGTCTGTGGTCCCGGCTCAGCCTTCGGGGCAGTGGAGTGGATCATCGGTATGGGCTGTGTTTGGTGCTTGTGTCTTTTGACTTGGCTCGGTTTTCCTTTGTGGGTTGGCCCGGCACGGCTGGGGAGTGGCGGACCGAGAGTGTGGGGGCTTGGCAGTTTTTTAAAAGGTGGATCTAGGGCACGGGAGTCTAGTCAGCGTGAGTCGAGAAGCATATTTGCTTGAACATGATAAGGGTAAAACTGGGTGGCTTTGAAATGTGATATTTGTGAATATTGAGTGAGTTTTTTTTTTGTGAAAAGCATTTGCTTGTTGCAGCTGAATAAGCTTGACTTTAATGTGTTAAGAGAGCAGGACGTAAGGAAGAGGAGGGGTGGGGAGCGGAAGAGAAGAAGGAAGGAGTGAGTGTGGTGGAGGGATGAGTGCCTCAAGGTTCGGGGGTGAACAGTGAAGTAGACCGGGGGGGGGGAGATGAAGAGTATGTGGCGTTCGAAGATTATGATAAGCTAGAGTAGTGGGCCCAGCAGGTCAGCTAGGGGAGCACTGCTGATTGATGAACATAGCGTCCCAAACTGATTAAGATAGTACTGGCTGTGACAGGTGAAGCAGCGTTCAGCTAGGTATTTGAATGTGGGATCAATTGTGGGGAGGGAGGGGAGAGAGAGAAGTTGAGGTGGTGAAGATAATGCAGAGAAGAGGTTGGAGGTGCAAGGTGAAATGGCATTGGGATTTGTGGACCTGGAGAAGGCCTACGACACTGTCTTGAGAGAGATGGTGATGACACTGAGATGGATGTGAGAGCCAGAAGCAAATGTTAGGTTGGTGGAAGAGATGTACAAGGGAACAAAGGGAAGTGTTTTGGTTGGTCCTGGGATGTCTGAAGAGTTTAGCATGAACATCGGTTCGAGGCAGGAAAACACTCTTGGCCCATTGATGTTTATCATGGTGATGGAGTTCGTAAGTAGGAAGGTGAACTTGAGGGGTAGTATGGAGAGGAGGCTGTACACGGACGATCTGGCTGTTGTGGTGGAGAGTGGGCAGGAGATGCAGGAAGTACTGGGAGAGTGGAAGGAGGCATTTGGAAAGCATGGGCTGAGGATGAGGATTGAGAAGACTGAGGTGATGTGGGTCAGGCAGCACAGGAAAACAAAATGAATATCAGGTTGGAGGGAAAGGAGGGATCAGGCAGGGAAATAGGTTTGAGTATCTGGGAGGAATAGTAACCAGGGAGGGTAAGTCCGAGGCAGATGTGCGGAGGCGGATTCAGGTGGGTGCGAATGGGTGGGGTGGAGGGAGTGATGGCATACAGAAAGATATCAAGAAAATTGAAAGGGAAGGTTCTGATGTCGTGTATAATGCCGGCCTACCGTTACGGTCTGGATACTGTGGCACTGACAGAGAGATGACAACAGAGACTGCAGGTTTGCAAGACCAACTGGGTCAGGAGGCTTGTGGGAGTAAAGAGGGTGGATAGAAGGAGGGTGGATGACCTGGGTGAGAAGATTGTTGTACAGATGAGTTTGACGGGGAGATTGGTGAAATGCCGGCTGAGATGGGCTGGACACTTGGTGCGGACGGGGGGAGAGAGAATGGCAAAGAGAGCGGATATATTGAGGGAGCAAGGTAGGAGGAGAAGAGGTAGACTGTGGTTAAGATAGGAGGATCGTGTGAGGAGGGATATCCATAAGGTGGGGGTGGTTGGATTGTGGAGTGGAGAGAGTTGGCTGAGGAGAGGAGGTGGAGTAGTATCGTGGTCAAGGCAGGTTAGAAGTGTGATGCCATCAGACCTCACCCCTTATAAAGGGAAGAGGAGGAGAAGAAGGATTGGGGGTGGTGTACTTTGAATGTGTATCGTACCTTTAAGAAAGTATTCACACCCCTTGACTTTTTCACATTTTGTGTGTTGAAGCCTGAATTTAAAATGGATTAAATTTTTAAAAAAAATTTTTATCACCGATTTACACAAACTACCCCATAATGACAAAGTGAAAACATGTTTTTCGAATTTATTGAAATTGAAACGCAGAAATATCGAATTTACATAAATATTCAGCCCCCTGAGGCAATACTTTGTAGAAGCTCCTTTGGCAGAGATTACAACTTCAATTCTTCTTGGATATGTCTGTATCAGCTTTGTACATCTGGATTTGGGGATTTTTCCCCCATTCTCCCTTGTGGATTTGCCCCAAGCTCTTTCAAATGTGATGGGGAGTGTCGGTGAACAGCAATCTTCAAGTCTTTCCACAGATTCTCAATGGGATTCAAGTCTGGGCTTTGGCTGGGCCACTCAAGGACTTTCACATTCTTGTTCTTAAGCCATTCCAGTGTTACTTTGGTTGTATGCTTGGGGTCATTGTCCTGTTAGAATGTAAATCTTCGCCGCAGTCAAAGGTCTTTTGCACTCTGATGCAGCTTCTCCTCAAGGGTTTGCATGTATTTGGCTCCATTCATTGTTCCCTCTATCCTGACGAGTGTCCCAGTCCCTGCCACTGAGACGTATCCCCATAGCATGATGCTTCCACCACTATGTTTCACGGTAGGGATTGAGTTAAATGGGTGATGAGCTGTGCTCGGTTTCCGCCAGACGTAGTGCTTTGCATTCAGGCCAAAGAGTTCAGTTTTTTTTCATCGAACCGCAGAATCATTTGTCTTGTGCTCTTAGTCTTTCAGGTGCCTTTTTATAAACTCCAGGTGTGCTGTCATGTTGCCTTTTCTCAGGAGTGACTTCCGTCTGTCCACTCTCCCATAAAGCCGAGATTTGTGAAGTGCTGCAGACAGAGACTGTTGTCCTTCCGGCAGTTTCTCCCATCTCAGCCAAGGAGTTCTGTAGTTCTGTCAGAGTGGTCACTGGACTCATTTGTGTTCTTGGTCACCTCCCTTATGAAGGTCCTTGCCCTGTTGCTCAGGATGGTCGGACGTCCAGCTCTCGGAAGAGTCTGGGTAGTTCCATAGTCTTTCAATTTCCTAATGATGGGGCTCACTGTGCTCTTGGGAACTTTCAACACTCTAGAATTATTATTTTTTGTACCCTTACCCAAAGCTTTTCCTCCTCACAATTCTATCGAGGAGTTCTACGGATAGTTCCTTGGACTTCATGGTAGAGTTTCTGCTCTGAGATGCACCGTCAACTGTGGGACCTTGTATAGAAAGGTGTGTTTCTTTCTAAATCACGTCCAATCAATTGAATTGGCCACAGGTGGACTCCAATCAAGTTGTAGAGACATCTCAAGGATGATCAAAGGAAATTGTATGTACCTGAGCTCAGTTTTGAATGTTATATAAAAGGGGTTGAACACTTATTGACGCAAAACATTTCAGCTTTTCATTTTTAATTAATTTGTAAAAAATTCAAAATAAAATTTCACTTTGACATTATGGGGTATTTTGCTTAGATCAGTGACAAAAAAAATCTTAATTTAATCCATTTTGAATTCAGGCTGCAACAACAAAATGTGAAAAAGTCAAAGGGTGAATACTTTCTGAATGTAACCGATGGCAAATGAAGGGTGAAGAGGGCAGAGAGACAATGTGCAAGAACAGCAGAACAGGTTTTAGGGCACGTGAGCTGATGCGGTCTGGTCCAGTGGCATAATCGGGATAGACGGAAGGATGGGTACCGAGAGTGAGGTGTTGGTGACACAAGATTTGGAAGCAAACACAGAATTGAGGCATTTGGCCTTCTCACGAGCAGAATCTGCTGTGATGCCATTTGAACAGAGGGAACGGATGGAAGGGGAGCATACACCAGAGACAGACTTAACAAGGCACCACTAGGTTTTAGTGGAGGGAGACAAGTTACAAAGTTCAATCTGAGGGTGGACAGATGATGTTTTCTCGTTCTCCTGAGAGTGGACACACACTTGTGGACTTTGTGAAATGCACTGAGATTGCCTTCGGTTGGATTTTCCTTCCAGGAAGAGAAAGCAAATTGTTTGAGGGCAACTGCCTCACCACATGATTCAGTGTACCATGGGCGAGAAGAAGGGAAGGATAATTGAAGACGAGATAAGATGACACTGTGCATGAGAGACAGGCAGACAGACACAGACACACAGAGAGATACAGAGAAGGATTTTGTGGAAGAATTCTCAGGCTGAGTTAACATCAGGGGCAGTAGATATGGGAGACCAGTCCTGAAAAAAGATGGCTGCTTGCAATCCCTGCCAATCTGCCTGAATGAACTGCCAGATTTGCCAGTGTTGAGGCAGCTCTCTGAGACTAGCCAGAGAGATGTTGATTCTCTCAAGCATATGATCAGAAAATCATCTTGTCTTGTCTTCCGTGTGCTTTATTGAATGATTATATTTTTAAAGAGCATTGCGTGTGTTGCTGTGTTTGGCTCTTGGCATATTTGTCACGTTTGGGTTGGTTTGGAATCCCTTCAAGGATAAAATTAGAGTTAACTATAATGATAACTGGTGTGGTTTAGACGTCGTTTGGAGTACAAAGCACATTCTCCATTTGGCTGCAGCTTGATTCAAGCTCGGTCATCCAGGAAGCGATCTGCTTCGATGTGTGCAGTCCCCGTGTCAGCTGTGGTTGGTGTGGGGCTGTACGTGCTACCGTATTCTTTGTCAGAGTGGCTAAACAGAAAAGTGTCCCTTCAAGGAAGTTTTTCTTTCTGGATAAAACTAATTGTGCATTTTTGTACTTCATCAAAACTCCAACGAATGCCGGCAGTGAGGATGCCCACTTCAACGTCCATTCAAACCCAGGCTAGACAGCATAGACGTGTGAGAATAATACAGCTTCAAAATACCACGCTAATGCATTGATCATGACATCGTGAAACAAATTTTTTTTTTCAAACGAGCTCAAATTTACGATGCACTCGTCTTCCCCATACACATCCGGGGTTACCTCTCACACCAAGTGCGGCTTGAGGGAAACCAACCTGGCAGGTGAAAGGGCGATCCTGCAGGTGAACTTGCCGTACATGACTGGTCAGATGGTCTGGTCTGTGGACAAGCACAAGGAATGCAGGGAGCTTTCGTGAGATCACAAGAAAACGTCCAAACTCAGATTGTGTACTCGATGGTAAAGTGCTAAACCAAACTTAAACCTTCGAAACAATACAATAACCACAACCGTTTTTAAACAGTCGCTACTGTTGTTTAACACTATTGGGGGAAATCCGACATTCTTGAGACATTCAATTCTTATTCAATCCGACCCAAGCCGTCTCGACTTGCAAGGCCTCGAGGTCGGCCGCAATGATCTTGGGCTAATAGAGGTGCTTTTAATGAGTCTTTACGCATCAATGATGTATCATCTTATTGCCTGTCAAATTTGTAGCCATCGGATATCATATGTGGACTCTATGCACGGATTGCTTATAATTTATATATTGGGACCTCATCTGTGATGTCGCCCAGCCATAGCTTCAAGTATGATGTGCTGTCTTGTCCCCGACAAACTTGTGACCTTTATTCGACGCATAACCCCATTCCGAACAGTCGCTGGCATCGTTTAATAACCACCTGGGGGAAATTTGGGGAAAATGGGACGTACACATGGGCGGTGTATAGACTACCTTCACCTTGTGTGTAACCTCACATGTTAAGCCAGCAGTTTTATTTTACATATTTTGGTTTGCTCCAGCTTCATTCCTAAAAATTCCCACTCCAGTGTTTTAACTATAAATCTTCGATTTTCATGTTTCGTTATGGCAAGTCCACACTGTGTCGTAAGACTTCCTATGAATGTAGGAGGAAGCTGTATGATCACTGTAAAGGAGCAGCACTTGTATATATTAGAGCACAAGACGAGTAGTCCATGGGCTGGGGTGGTTTCTGTGTGACTTTTATGTGCCCTAAGTTTCTCTTCATATTATTGACGTAGACCATGTGGGACATCAAAAAAGTGAGGGTGGACATCTGGGAGCCTGGTCGGATTTGAGAAAATGAC
>CM068967.1:72921667-72936253 GCA_035128595.1 Eptatretus atami
ACAGAGAGAGATTTTGAGCCAAGGGACGGAAACCATACTGGAGCCCGCAGGTGTTCTTCAGAGTTGGAGGTGCTGCATCCAGGAGCAGTTTTAGAATGGATTTTAAAATCCAATTTGAAATTGGATTTGATTTCTCTATCAGCCTCACAGGAACTTTGGAGTGGAGTGCAGATGAGTGGCAGGCGGCACTGGCGTGTCATTTGGTCTTCGGACCCTTCTGAGCACACGAGTGGTTTGGCTAGCTGAGTGGGGTTTATCTGTCTTGAGAGAGTTGTGGAGAAGAGGAGGAGGCCATTCCACTGATTGGGGTTTACCTGACTTCCGTGAACCCGGAGAGTGAGCAGAACCGAGGGGAGGTCATTCCACGATTGGGTTTACCTGACTTCCGTGAACCTGGAGGAGAGGAGGAGGTCATTCACCGATTGGGGTTTACCTGCTTCCGTGACCCTGGAGGAGAGGAGGAGGCCGTTCCACCGATTGGGGTTTGCCTGACTTCCTGAACCCTGGAGAAAAGGAGGGGGTAGATCACGGCCCCCATTGAGGCGTGACCCTTTGAGCCGTGGCGGAAAGGCGGCGGGTCATGTAATGGGTAATGAGGGATTCGTTCCTCACCCCCTTCCAATGAGCCAAAGAAGTAGGCTTATGGGGATGTGAAAATCTTGATTGGAGGTTTACCGGAAGTGATTGCAAGATTGAGAGATGACAGAAGGCATAAGAGTGGCACGAGTGGATTTGGTGATTATTAAAAAAGTGGTGAGACATTACAGGCAGAGCGTTAAACGCACCTGAAACAAGTGATGACAAAGAGTGGCTTGTTTGAGGAAGGATTGAAATGCCTGGTTAGAACATGCAGAGGTTCCATGGGACTGGTGAAGAGATTTGGATGTTTCGTTTAAACTTTTGGAAATAAACGATTAGGGCAGTATGGAGGGCCAGCGGACGATGGACGTAGTGACAAATTAATTGGGGTTTGATGAAAAAGTATACCAGTTAAATTTGATGACCAAGTGGTATCCGAGGACAGGTGTGTTTTTGCTTTCGCTGGAAAGGTGTTGGATGGTGTTGTGGACTGGGTGTGCGGCACTGTGGAATGAATGACTAAAGAGTTGGGTGAATGGCGTGATTGTGCAGATGAGGAGAGTGAGTGCGAACAAGTACCCTGTCGGTAGGAGTCTCTTAACCAGGTTGGTGTAGGTTAGGGGCACTTAGAGGATTCGTCATGAATTCTGGCTGCTGTTCCATTGTGCAGGCGGACTGCGAGGGTAGGTGCAGGCCAAGGTATGGGGATACTGGTTGGTAGTGTGACATGGTATGGGAAGTTGGTGAGTCGGGAAGCAGGGCAGCAGGTTTTGGGGGTTCCTGGCAGGTGAAGGCTGTCAGAGGTGCCAGGAGAGCACGTTAGGTTCAGTGCTATGGGAGCACGGTGTCGGTGCTATGAGAGCACTTGGATGGGTGCTATGAGCACAGTATAGGTGCTATGAGGGCACAGTATGGGGCTAGAGAGAGCCACCCCTTCGTTAGGAGCGCCAGAAGCACGCTCAGGTGAACCCGAGGTCGCTGGGTGTCCTCCACACCCCGATTGGAAGCAGGCAAAGAGGCCTAGTAGTAGTCACACTCCCCAGCCAGCGAGTTATGCCTGGCACCACAAATGGAAAAAGACAAAGAAGGGCCTTGCCCAGGTTTAATAGAATGGAACAGTGTGCCAGGTCGGGAAAAATGGGTCATTAGGATCATTCTAGCCATAGCAGGGTTTGTTGCATTGTCTAGAACTAAAAGTAAATGGTTAGGTTCGATGGACTCTCCTCCGCACCATTCATGTGTGACCTGGTACGAGTAGTGTTGATGGGAGAAATTGTTGGCAAGGGCCAGGCTAGGTCACCTCTCCAAGTGCCAGAGAGGCCACCAGTATGTCATGAGCACGCATCACGAAGATAACAGTTGAGTAAAAACACACCGTCCTGTCTGTAAAAGAAAAAAAAAAGAGAAGAAAAAAAAAGGGGGAGAACCCAACCAAAACAAGTCAGGCAAGGAAGGTTAAGGGTACACTCCATCTCCCCTAGTCTAAGGTCATCACACCCATTTGCGTCCTCAAGAAGCCTCCGACTACATTTGTTTACCATCATATCACATGCACCACTGCTGTGTCATCTGCTGTCCAAGCAGGGCTTGTTGCTGCTACTGTTGTGAGTAGGCCATATGGGCCGAAGCATTTTTGTGGGCCATTAGGCCAAAGTGCTTTTGTGGGCGTTGCGGCCGAAGATTTATGCCATTTTGTGGACTCAGTGAGCCGAAGGACTCTTTGTGAGATTAGGCCACTGGGCACTGAACTCACCTGGTGAGGCCAATAAGGCCACGAAGTGAGGAAACCTCAGGGGTGAATGGACAACATTGCCGGGAGGGGGCATGAAGGAGCGAACACGTGAAGAACTTGAACCTTTGAATGTTCTGCTCCTATGCAAATGTGGTGTTAAAAGTAAAATTGAATGCCCTCCCGTTCAACCCATTAATTAGAATGTTAAATAGTGTGCATAGAGTGTGAATTTGTTTGTTAGATTGGTGACCCGACACACTAGGATAGGGACATGCCAATCTTACTGTGACACTTTGATTTTTGGAGTAAGTGCTTCCATGTTGTGGGTTAGAGTAAATGGGAGATCTGTGCTGTACGTTAGACAGGGCCATTGCCGTGGGCTGCCCCAGATGGAGGCTCGGAGAGCCTCGGGAGAAAGGTGGGGTAGTGTTAGGAAATGGCCCTTACGGGAATACTAAATATAGAATTAGCTCAGTTCCCCCATTAAATTCATGTATAGATAGGTTGTGTGGTATAGGGACGATATGTGTGTGTCGGGGAGTGTAACAGACTGTTTTCGTGTTCGTGCTATGGTGGTGAAACGAGGACGAGAGTCGCTATTATTCCTTCCTCATTCCGGAATAGGCCTCCAGTCGGCTGAGGAGTGGCCTAGAGCGAGGGGTGTGGCCTGGACAGGAAGTGACGTGAAGGGGAGAGCTTTGGTCAGGGAGTCGCCGAGACAGACGTGTGTCGAAGGAGTTCGCGTGTCGAGGCGAGAGAGAAAAGAAAAGGCAGTGGTGAATCGGCCGGCAGAGAAAGCGGAACCTGCACATCGATTCACTCACGACTCGAAGGAGAAAAGAGGACGAAAGGAGTGCTGTGTGTGAGGAACGGCCGGGTCTCGAGCCGTGCTCGAGTCGGCTTGAGCGGGAAGGCCGGAGAGGATACGCCGGAGCGTCTGACGGTCCTTGCTCACCCTCACGGCTCGACACGTTGTGATCCGCCTGTGGAACTCGACCTCGACTGGGACCTTGTATGGAGAACAGGCCGGCGGGATTCGTGTGCTGAACCCTGGAGAGAGATCGGCGATCTCGCATCGTCGACGTGGCGCGGAGCCGGAGCGCGCTGAGGAGAACCGCGCACAGCGTGACTTGGGCGGGAGCTGGTGCTGCGCCGCCATTTTCGCTGCGCGGCACGTTCGAGCGGGAGTTCGAACCCGTGGAAACCCGCTGGTTTTTACGAGCGACCTTCGTGCTTTTGGACACGGTCCTCTCGTCCATAGCCTCACCAAGTACTCTGTCTTGTCCTGCATGCATGTTTGTTTGCACGTGTTGTATAAGGCATATTTCGTAGTAATCCCTCGAAACCTTTTAGCCGTGGTCCCTGTTAAGAACGGGTTGATTGTTATAAACCACTGTCGTGTTATTGCTTGTGTTGTGATCACTGATGTCCCCAATAAATTATGGTTAATTCTGATGAAGTTGCCGCTATGGATTAATGCGTGTCGCGTCGAGGAACGATCCGTTCGATTGGCATACAAGACCAAAATGGTTACAGACTGGTAGACCTCCGCTCGGTCACTGACAAAGCCAGTCTGTAACTAGGGGTTCTATCTCCCCAACTGGTAAGGTACAGGATTACGTTGGTATCGCGATTAAAGACGCGTGACCCGAGGCCTGTGCCGAGCCGGCCGGCGTTATAGACTCCCGGAGACGGTGGTGGCGAGGGTGGCACCAGCGAACCGGGTCAGATTCCCGCCACCCCGGATCCGCAACAATATATATTTTTTTAAACCTTCAAAAATCTTCTTCTCTGAAGTGGCTGAACAGATCGAGGTGAAACTTTATAGGTATGACCGCCTGTCCATGAGGAACAAAAGGCTCACACATGATATCACAGGTCGTATGGTTTGGCAGCCATATTGGATTTACCCAAAAACCGATAAAAAATTTTCTTGTTTAAAATAGTGGAATGTTAATACAGGAGTATTAAGAAGTTTCTTCACCTTTTTTTCTCATGATGGTGAACATACCTCCATTAACATTTGGTTGAGAAAATTTGCCATCGTTACAGAGTAACTCAAGTCCTCGTAAAAATAAAATAAAAATACATAAACAAGTTTTACATTAAATGACGAGTCGTTTTTTTTCATGCCAAATGGGTTTTGGACACAAGATTTAAAAGCAAGTACACGGAGTTTAGGCATTCAGTCTTTTCACGTGCAGGGTCAGCTAAACAGCCATTTGAGGTAAAGGAGGGGATAGAGGGGGAACATACACCAGAAAAAGACTTAACTAGACACCACCAGGATTTGGAGGAGGGAGACAAGTTACACCCACTCCCTGAACTATTATACCCACTCCCTGAAGGAGCAGCAGGAATGGTCATGTTATTATCCTCTCTGGGGTATGCACTCATCTCAGTAGATTACAGTAGATTACCATCTCCAACGTGTGACCCTTGAGATTGGATAAGTAACGACTGAATGTATCGTGATCAAAAAGACAGACACCAAATTGCGTGTTTTAGTATGATGAGCTCATGTTAGATCACCAATTTCAATTCAGACCAGGTCACTCCACCTGGGAAATGCTGCTACTACTCGCCCAACAATGGATGGAGGCCATCAATGTCAGAGATGAGATCAGGGCTGTCTCTCTGGACATGTCTCGTGCTTTCCATACAGTCTGGCATCCCGCCTTGCTCTTCAAACTCTCTGCCTATGGCATGCAAGGTCAACTCCACACATGACTTCCTGTACTCTCGTAACCAACACGTGGCTCGCAACAGAATCCTTTCATCTCCTTTCCCTGTCAAGACTGGAGTGCCCCAAGGCAGTGTTCTGGGCCCAGTCCTCGTCCTGATCATCAATGATCTCTCTGACTCTGGAAAATCCTCTTTATCCCTCTCTCCTGATGCCACCCTATGCTATGACATCCCTCATAATTTCAGACAAGCAGGCAGCAGCCCCTTCCTCTCTTCAGATGTTGACAAAAATCACAAGCTGGTCAAACACTTGGAATACGTCTTTCAATCCTGACAAATCTCACACTCTCACTATCTCTCTGAAAGGACCGTCTGGCAAACCCTCCCAATCCACTTTCTTAACAATCATCTTGAAATTCAGTCATTCAAACTCCCGGGTCTCACAATCAGCCATGATCTTTCTTGAGCAAGCCACACTTCTAAGTTTGCCTTCAAAGTTATTCGCCAACCCTGCCTCACACCTTGCTCAGCTTAATGTCATTGAACCAAGGCCTTCAAGATCATTGTAATCTCCCACAATGAAGCCGAGTCTATGGGCCTATCACTTTCCCATCTCTGACAGGTCAGTGGTCACTCTGTCTTCTACTGTCTCCTTTTGGCACAGATGGCACCCTCTGTTTTTAACGTGCTCTGTCCCCCCCCCCTTCTCGTCCCCCTCATGGTTTTGCAGGGTGCACGTGATCTGCCAGCAAACCCCTTCTGGTGAAACTCCCAAAATCCAGGATCGCTGATCACCTCCACTCATTGGTTCCTCTTCTTTTCTTTTCTTTTATTTTACCACCGGTGGAACCAATTTCCACATTCTCTTCAATCTCATTCTTTCCTCAAAATCTTCAAGACAGCCATTCACCACCACCTCGGATCATTCCTCATCCAAAACCATGATCTTTTCTATCCCCGTTAACCCCTTCCAAACCCACCTCTTTCCAAATTTCCTGTTTTTCCCTTCCCGAGAGTTTGCGGTCGTATCCATCTTGTCCACTACACTTGGCCTCCCCTCACCCGAATCCTTCACGACATCGCTTCTTTGTCCAAGTCTCCCTCTATTTTGTCCCTTATCTCTGGTGTTGGTGTCCCCCCCCTTTCTACTGTTCCTTTTGTTGTTACATCCCGATCCGTTAGATGTTTTAGCTCCAACATGAGCTTCACTCGACTTGGTATTCAAAAAACAGTACTTAGTATTTAGTAATTGTGATGAACTTGACATCTTGTTTTGAACATTCCTTGAAGAATGAAATAAGCCTATCCGTCATTTGGACAAAAAGTGGGCCAAAGTTGATTATAATTTACACTTGCTTAGTATGAACGTCATGTCACTTGTAGCCCTGTGAACACACCTAGGCACACACCCCAGTCTCTGTCCTCACCGCCAGCCATGTTCAAAGAAGGTTCAAGATTGTATGCAGCTGGAAAATTGGGGCTTAGACACAGACATTTGGGTGGGGAAAATCTTTCTAAACACATGTTTGACTCGTTTTTTCTTTTTTTTAATTTTTGGGAATTACACCACACTTGGCCAACATGTACAATAAAATAATGATTATAATCTATCCCCCACTTTACCAAGGATCTGGTCTCGGGGCTAAAAGAGTTACATGCTTGCGTGTGTGGTGTAATTCTTGTCAATGACACAGTGTTGAGCAGGTGTTTCGAAAGAACTAGGTCCCCCCCCCCCCCCCACTCAATTGTCTGCATCTAAGGCCTGTCTTTTACCCCTCCCTACATTATTGAATCTCCCCCATCATTAATTTGTCCTTTGATGGTATTTCCTCCTCGTAATGACTGAGGAGTGCAACCCATGCTGCAATTGTGGGGTCAGTGCAAGGGCATGAGACGGGCAATAAACATTCCCATACAAGGAGAGTTGGGTGGCTGTAATAGCCAATCAGCGTGAAACAATGCCGTGATCGCAGGGTCAGCAGAAGGATACCAGGTGGGCCAAGGACATGCTTGTGTAAGGACATCTGCTGGTGGCAATGTCTAATGAGCTCTGAATAAATTCCCGTGTGGAGGGAAATATGCACGACATTTTTTTTCGAGATCGGATCCAAGATGGCCGACTGGCGGCCATTTTGCTTGTATGAAAACCCGTTGTTGAACACGTCCTCACCATTTCTCGGATATGCGTTACCTGTATGTTGTTCAAACTTGGCACACAGAAAAGGAATGATGGTATACATGTCATCGTTTTTTTTTCAAGATCAGATCCAAGATGGCTGACTGGTGGCCATTTTGTTACTTAAATGTGTCCCGACCATTTCTCAGACATGCACGGTCCGATTTAGTTTAAACTTGGCACACCACACACACACCACACACACACACACACACACACCACACACACACACACACACACACACACACACACACACACTTCATGATGACATGCACGTGCACCTCACTTTATTTTGTGATCTGATCAAAGATGGCCAACTGATAGACTGATGGCCATTTTAGTTGTACCTGTACATAAATATGGGATAGCCCTTTAACTCCAGACAGAAAAATTACTGAAACGAGGGGCTATAACATTTTATGTCTGTTTTTTACTTGTTAGCCTGTGGAACAGGCAAATGGGGTCCACACATTCACGCCTCCAATGCTGACCGTCAACGAACTTTGTTCGGCTACTTCTGTCAGGGCTTCTACCCTGCTCCTTCAGTTCAGATGCCGAATCGCGTCAAATTAGCCCCGGGGATGTGGAGACATTTTCGTCCCATACCCACTGGGTGGCATGACGGTTGTTGAAGACCACATGACCATAACATTATACGGTATTTGTCATCTTTGCTTCTTCCGATTTAGTCTTTTTCATATTTTGCCACGATTCTTTTATTTGGGGTCGGCAACGCACGTAAAGGCCCTGTCACACCTTGACGATTTAGCCAGCGTATGGCCTGAACGTTATGAAAAATTTGGCTAAAACGCTGGCACACGATACTTGAATATATGGTAAGTTTGTATACGTTAAGAGCAACACGCTGGCATACTCGTAGTACCGCTGGCGTACGTCGTAGTCAGCTGGCGTACGTCGTAGTACGCGGCGTACAGTCGTATACGCCGAGCTGTTAGACAAATTTTCCATGCTGAAATTTTTCGACGTATGCCAGCGTATGACTCACCACGTTCCGCATAAACGTGGCCATAATTGTAGGCAGTTACACGATCGTTGACACACGTCCACACACGTTACTGGTAAGTTACTCATAAGTGAAACAGTCGAAATGTTTAAGCCTACCCAGAAACTTAATTCTAACCTATGAGTAACTTGTAGGCACGTGTACGCGAACCCCCCCCGCCCCCCCGTTTACACACGTCGACATACTTACTTGTAAGTACTCATAGCGAAACACGTCAAGGTAATGGGTTAAGCGCAGTGTTCAGACTCCCTGGTTTTATTATTATTTTTTTTCTTCTTCGTATGACGGGGTTTGACACTTCGATTTCTAGTGCATTATAAATAATATATATTAAAAGGCTCCGCTCAAACGATTTAAATCATATACCGCACTAGAAACGAATCAACATCACCGTCATACCGAAGGAAAAAAAAACACAAAAAAAACAGGAACGAGTCTGGAACACTGACGCTAACCATACCCACGTGTTTGTTTCGACTATGAGTACGTGTCGGTTCAACGATCGCGTAACGTGCCTACAACTTATGGCCAGCGTATCGCGGAACGTGTGTCATACGCCGAGTACGTCGAGAAATTTTCAGACATGCTGAAAATTCTCGACGTACTCGCGTATGACGCGTATCCAGCGTACTACGACATTGCCAGCTGTGCTCTTAACGTTACAAAACTTACCCAAACGATTCGACTTGTGCCAGCTGCTTCGCAAAAATTTTTCATACGTCGCGATAACGCTGCCTAAAACGTCAAGGTGTGACAGCGGCTTCACCTTCGATTGTCTATGCGTTATGATTTAATCGTCGAGCCGCAGCCTTGAATAGCCTACGCCACTGACGTCCGGCGTACGCGCCGCGCTTATGCATAAGGCCGAAGGTTCACATTTGCCACGGCGGCCGTGGTGTCCTCCACAAAATCTAGCGGCCACTATCAATTATACGGCGGACCGCAGTATTCACGTCACAACAATGTTGCAGTCACATAGGTTTTATTTTTCGGGTAGCCGCAGGCTGTATTTAGAAATCGTGGAACCGAAAACGTGGTGGCCGTACGGTGCTTTATTTGTGTCGCACGGTGACCTTTAGTGGCGCGCTGCGCGGCCATAGAATTTCAAGGCAGACGCAAGGCGACCGCAGGGGGCCCTAAGGCGAACGTGCGCAGACGGACGGTAACGAGTGGGTATATATACCAGTTTCTTTTTTTACTGAAATAAAAATATACAGTATATATACTGATATACTATAACTATAATATACCGTGTGCCCGCAGAATCCGAACGCCCCATTGTTTGACCCAAATTGAATCCAACAATTTTTCGAGAAAATTTTCCTAAAAACCTAATACTTAAAAAAAACCAAACACAACGAAGCGTTCATGTTTGTCACGTGTCTCCCCCACCTGTTCGACCCACATCTTCGCGCTTTGTTCATTCAGTTCGCGTGGAAGTCCTCGTGAAAGCATCTCTCGTGTGTTGATCGATACTTTAGGCCTCAGTCACATTTGCTCTACGGCGAGATACGGCGGCCGTAC
Source organism: Eptatretus atami (assembly GCA_035128595.1). Taxonomy (NCBI): domain Eukaryota; kingdom Metazoa; phylum Chordata; class Myxini; order Myxiniformes; family Myxinidae; genus Eptatretus; species Eptatretus atami. Next base: position 72,931,388 of record CM068967.1, read on the forward strand.
GCCCTCTGAATTGACAGAAACGTGCGGCGGCCGCAGAGAAACTGAGGTGGCTCAGGTGCCCTACGCCGTATGGCTATATTTTACAGGTCGTAAGTCGCCGTTGGGATTATAACGCGGAGTTATAACTTTTTTCATTTCTACGTTCGCCGTAGAAATTCGACAGCCGAAACAAAAGAACTGGTAAAAAAAAAAAAAATACCCATTCGTTACCCTTACGTCTGGCCGCACGTCGGCTTAGGGTCCCCCTGCGGTCGCGCCTTGGGCGGACTTGCGTCTGCCTTGAAAATTCTATGCCCGCCGCAGGAACGCCCTAAGGTCACCGTGCGACATCAAATCAAAGACCGTACGGCACCCCACGTTTTCGGTCTCCACAATTTCTAAATACCCGTGCGTCTACCCGAAAAATAAAAACATATGTGACTCTACATTGTGTGACCGTGAAATACTGCGGCCGCTTTATAATTGCTAGTGCCCGTAATTTTGTAGACCTCCGGCCGCCGAGCCAAATGTGACTTAGGCCTTACCTCGTGTTTCACTTCATTTGTGATGTTTGTTTTTTTAATCATCTTGTGTTTTAATTAACTAAAAAAAAGCAATCCGATCACGTGTTGTGTGACGGACTGTCGGGCAAGGATTGAATTTCACAGCAAAACCAGTTGTCAATTTGGAATATCCATGTTACGTCAGCCCGATGCGTTTGATGAAAGTGATTGTGGTTTGCGGGCATCATGTTTGAGAGCTGCCCTGGGGGCAGCGCTCTCGCAGAGTGCGGAGCGATCGGAACCAAGGAGGAGCTCGAGCCTGTGTGGACCTTTGGATTGGTGATTGTACCAGTTTACATACAATACACCCCACCGTAGGTCATTTACTCATCTTATTTACCTTAAACATGGGAATTTCAGTTTAAAGTTCTGAAAGTGGGTTTCTTTGGGTCCACGAACGGATTAATTCACTCCATATTTCTATTGGGAAAATATTTTTGGAATCCGAACTTTTTGCAATCCGAACAGCCTCCTGGAACGAATTAAATTGGGATTCTGGGGGCACCACGGTATAGGCAAACACCTATACTCCGATCTCTAGCGGTAGCGCACGGTCGACGCAGACTGCCACGGAGGCCGTACGTAGGTCACGGCGGGCGTAGGGGAACCGTCACTGCGTGCGAGTAGTCACAGAGCGCAAGGCCACCGTACGGCGACGTGGAAATAGTGCGGCCGCCGTAATTTTTTGGGGTTGGGAAAATTCATTTTTCATTGAGAAGAGCTTACGGCAGCCGCACGAATAACGCAAGCCCACCGTACGCCCTAACTACGGTCGACGGTGGAACACATCTACGTCATAGCTTGGCTTGTCGAATTGCTACGGCGAACGTAGAAATGAAAAAAGTTATAACTCCGCGCTATAATTCCACGGCGCCCTACGGCCTGTAAAATATAGCCAAACGGCGTAGGGCCTCCCTGAAGGCACTCTCGTTTCTCTGCGGCCCGCCACGTTTCTGTCAATTCAGAGGCGTACGGCTGTATCCTGCCGTAGAGCAAATGTGACCTAGGCTTAAGTATCAGTATCGTTGGGCATAGGTTGTGAAACCCGACAAACACGCTCAGCATTCGTTGGTATAAGTTATCTATATGTGATTGAAACGTTCTGTGTACGTTACTAATACGTTATGCATACGTCCAACACGTTATTATACGCCCAAAACTTAAAAAAAAAAACATCAATAGTTCAGCGTACGCCAGCGTTTTACATACATTTTGATACCTTGCCATACGCTGGCTAAAACGTTCAAGGTGTGACAGCCCCTTGATACATCCTCATGAGGCTGCACTGCCTTATCAGTTGCAGTGCATAATTTTTTATCTTTCCCTGTTGGAGCACTCGAGGTTTCCCTCGGTTTTCCTTCTGGAACGTTTTTATGCCTCCACTGACGGTCACCTGACGAAGCATTATGTTTTCAGGTTGTCCATCCGTCCGTCCGTGTTCATTTTTTTGTGTTTTCTCTGCAACTGCTTATCCGATTGACACAAACGTTTCACCATAGGAGCGACTACTCACGTAAAATGTTTTCACGATAATTATGTCATAGGTTACGTGGTGTGGCGGCCATGTTGGAAAAAAGGAAAAACTTTTGACCTCTGTATCTCCGAAATCCCATCATGGAAAAAACTGAAACTTGGCACATGTCAAGTACTCCCCTTGGGGGGAAAAAACGTGTGATTTTTTTTTGATGATGTCACAGGAGGTTTCATGGTGACGTCATAATTGCATACGTGAAACGCTTTATCTGATCAGTTTGAAAAATTTTGAGGGTCATCTTGGGCTAAATTCCATGGGGGAACAAAATTGATGACATCATCGGTCACATGGTTCAGCAGCGATTTTTATTTATTTATTTTAAACATAAAAACCTTCAAAAATCTTCTCCAAAATGGCTGAACAGATCGAGGTGAAAATTTACAGGTATGATTGCCTATCCATGAGGAACAAAAAGTTCTAAACCTATGATATCATTGGACACACTGTGGCAGCTATGATTTTTTGAAGAATAAACCTTTAAAAATCTTCTCCAGAACGGCTTGACAGATCGAGGGGAAACTTCACCCACATCTTCTTCTTCCTCTTGCGTATGGCAGCTTAGCTGCAGGAGTAGCTATCATTTCTTGGAAGCAAGACTGTGTCGCTGATGCAGTGCCCCTCTACCAGTACACACTGGTACTCATTCCGCCGACCTTAGAAGGATGACAGGCTGAGTCAACCCCCTGGTATATTAATTCAGAGGCCAACGGGGCTTGAACTCAGGACCCTGGGATCCCAAGCCACCACCCTAACCACTGAGCCAACACCAGGCTTATTTCACCCACCTGTTCCCCATGCATTGGGGATACCAGGGTGTTCACAAAAAATTAATAGGTCACATGGTCTGGCAGCCATATTTGACTAAACGAAAATCTTTTTAAAAAAAGAAGAAAATTCTCTTGAACCACTGCATCAATCAATGTGAAACTTCACGTTTTATGATCTTGTTGTCATGGGGAATATATATGTTTTAAATTTCAACCTGATCGGATGTATGGTCGGTGGCCATAATTATTTAATATTTTGAATCTGGATTCAGGGATTTCAATCAAACTTGGTACAGGTGTGTATAATGATGTAATAATGTGGGCGGAGGCATATCTGGTGACGTCGAAGAGTGCCCTTCTAATTCATTAACGTCAAATGTCATCACTGTCTTATCTACAAAGGAGTCATCCTTCTGTGTGACATGCCAATACCATCTCGATCTGTTTTTATGCTGTATGAAGTGGAAGAATACTCGACTTTGTCATGGCTCGTGTCGGTCCTCATTGCCAGACGACTTAATTGTTTGGTTTTGTCAATTTGAGGTTGATAAAGGTATGCTAACCGCTTTTGGAAACCAATCAAAGTTGACATTCGGCCTTTAGCATCTTGCTTTGACAAGTGGCCAATGCCTGAAACTAGCTTCACTTTGCTTCCCACAGCGATCCTTCACTTAATAAAACCTTTTGTTCTCGTGCAACTTCCACTAATTGTGGCCACATGCATTCTCTCACATCGTTTCATGACCTATTCTCACACTCACGTCGACGTTAAAGATCCGAGCCATTGCCGACATCATGGGCAATTTACAAATTCCTACCCTAACCAGCAGAGGTTATTGCATCAGGGGGACAGCCGTGCCCTCAGCCAATGATGCTACCCCACAAGCTTGTGCTGCATACGAATGAAGAAGAATTGCATATTCTATCAGCCTTCGTTTTGCCATCCACCAATGTCAACATTTTGTTTTCCATAACATGCATATACTTTACTATACTTCCTTTTCCTTCATTGCCCAACATTCTGATCCATACATAATTGTTTCTCTTACCGATTGTCTGATGAACTGGAATTGTTCTATTTGGAGGGGGGGGGGGGTACTTGCTATGTGCCAAGAACAATTCATTCCCTCAGCACACAGGATTTTGGCTTGATAGCGATACCCGTCCAATCACATCTTCCACAATGTCTCCGGTCTCACTTGGCGCAGGAGCCAGGTACTTAAATACTTTGTAAATTTTGTATCAAATCCATCCAACTTTATTGGCCGAACTTCGACTTCACTTTTCAAACATCGCATAGCTTGTCTTCTTTTCCGTTTTTTTTCAAATCAGTCGTAGCTGATATGTTTGCAACATGGATTCCTCCTCCATTCCTCAAGTTCTCCCTACACCTGCTTGCTGTTCGAGGTGCGTTGGATTATGTTGTCAACAAACTATAAGTACCATCGGATTTTATGTCCCCAATCACAATGTTGTTGCCAATACAAACGCGAAGGCGCTCAACTCGTATCCTTCATGTAGTCCAACTTTCACGGTGTCCAACAGTGTGTAGAGAGAGGCAAGGATCATTTATGTCTGAAGCATGATGATTTCCAAACCTTGCTGAATGCATTGGAGAAGGCCCTGATTGCGTTCTGTAGTTGCAGGATTCTTTCTTGTACCTTTTTTATGCAGAGCGGTAATGTTTGCTGAATTTCAAGCAGATGGCAGATACCTTAGCAAATACGAGGTGTGAATAGCACAGAGAAGAGGTAGCAAGGGCAGCCAGAGAGAGAGAGAGAAGATCAGTGTTGCAAGAAATCTGGAAAGTTGGGGGTGCGGGAGGATGCGGTAGGAGCTATAAACACTAATTAAGGATATTCTTGTCGACTGAAAACAAATCTATAGCGAAGCGGAGGTTATCCGGTGGTGTATCGACATCTCTATAAATACCAGAGAACTTCGATGTTAGACACCACAAAGATATGCATGAGGATTAGCATGACAAAGTGAGAAGTAGCTAGCAGATCGCTATACACACTGT
>CM068967.1:72944158-72962456 GCA_035128595.1 Eptatretus atami
CCACCACACCGCCTCCCTCACTCCCTCCTTCCTTCCCTCCCTCTCTTATGCTCCACCACACTCCTTCCTTCCCTCCCTCTCTTATGCTCCACCACACTCCCTCCCTCGACACCACCAATTCCTCTCCTTTTCTCTTCTCTTCCCTTCCCCCCTTAACTTTCTCCCTTCTGCAGCTCAGAAAGATATGTAGCATAAATGTCGCATTATCCTTATTATTAATCATAATAAATAAATCAATAATAACGAGAACTGACCTGCTGGATGGAACAAGCCGAGACACCTGCCATGTCGACGCTGACAGATCAAGTCCTTGAAAATTGTCAGGCACTGTTGAGTTCTCATCCAGCTGAGGCTTTGTTAGTGAAATTGTTTTGTCACTCTGTAAGACTGAATCCAAAGATGGCTCTCCATTCACTTGTATCAAATCACATCCTTTGGCAATTCGTTCTGCACTCGTCCCTCCACCTTGAAGAAGCGTACCTTCAGAAGTGTCCATTCGCCACCGAGTGGGCAACACTTGTGTCGACAAAAGACCACCATCCATCATCGAGTTTGTCTTACTCCCACTGGACCAGTTTGTTGCAGCGGATGTCACAAAATCGAACGGAGGAAAAGCCACTCCACTCGGGCTAACCATTGTCGGGAGGCCTATCAACGTTGAGCGTGGAGGCTGGGTGGGTTTGATGAATCTCGCGTGCCTCATCTCATGCCGTCTCAAATGATATCCATCTCGAAACTCCTTTCCACAGTATCCACACTCAAAATGGCTTTTACTTGGGATGAGATCAAGAAGGGATGCCGGTATTGGCCGTTCTTGGACCTTCTGAAGTACCGCCGGAGGACTCGCCACCACCGGCTGAGGAAGAGGGTTCTTACGGGGTCGACCGCGTCCTCTTTTTACGGGTTGCACCGGAAGAAGGCTCGGAGTGGTCGCAGCAACTTCGGGACCTTGAGTTTTACTTTTGGACATACAGGGTCTATCCTTAACCTCCAGGGTCTCAGCTCCAGGTTCAACCTTCACCATAGATGCTTTAACAGTATTACCTGCAGCAAAAGTTGGTTGAAAGTGCAAATTAAGCGGCAAAGAAGCATTCGTCTGTACTTGGTAAGAAAACCCCTTTGGAGCATCGAGTTTCCCCAAAGTATCGGAGTTGATTTTTTGCTTTTTGGAAAGGTCATCATTGGGGTCACGGGAACAAAGACTTTGAATGTCCTTTTCGGTCTTCACAACTATATTCAAGGGTGCGTTGTCACAACCGGTCACTTGCGAAGACAGCACCTGCGGAGTGACGGACGTGGGCAATAGAGGCACGGGAAGCGTCAACGTATACTTGTGACTATTCACCGGCAGCGAAGACTCTGCGGGATTATGCTTCGAGTCATTGGAGTTCGACGCGGCCTTGGCATCATCCTTGCGGAACTCGTTGTCCGGAATCAGTCCAAGAGCCAGGCAGAAGCTGTCTCGCGCTTTGGGCACCCGGATTTGAATGTTGGCCTGTCGGATCATCTCTTGGCAGATCTCGGTCACGGAATTCATCAGGAGGAACTTGGCCGCGGTCATCAGCTCTGGAAACACTTCGAGGCGCACGGTGAGCTGCGACGTGTAGGCGAAGTCCAAGATGTCTCGGAATACGGCCGCGCTGATGGTGTGCATCTCCAATTCCGAACCCACCAGAGGCATCGCTCCCGGACTGAAAGTGGCTTCGAAGTAACGGCTGCAAGCGGCCAGCACGGCCCTGTGAGCTGGAAACCTCTCGCCACCGACCTTGACGACAACATCACACAGATGGCCGTGACGACGCTGCACGTTGAGCTTCTCGAGGAGTTCAGCGCTGTGCCGGCCCACCCTGTAGGTGTACCGTCTCCGACCGTCCTCCATCACCTAACCAAGCAAAAGATATTATTTAAAATCCATCCGTGTGACAAAGTAGTGTGTTACACACCACTACTCACCAAGTAGTGTGTTACAGCTGCGGGCACAAAATTATCTTTTTTTGTTGTTGGAATGTGGGTAGTACTGGACGACCTGGTTAGGGCCGATTATCACGTACCGGCCTCCAAGAGTCGAAATCCACAAAAACCTTCACCGTCCAGAGAAACACCAACAAACTGTGACTCGTGACACGTACGATCACGAACAAGCACGGCGCCAGGGACGAGCCTCACCGAGTGGTAGACATGGCAGGGCGAGCCCGAGCTCAACTTTCACCCAACGCACAGCAATACGTTCAAATAATAACAAACTCTCGGTCACAAAACGGTCAGAAGCGAATGTTTTTGGATCCTCGGAAGTTACCCGAACGGGTTGCGGCCTTAACGGGAGCAACAATGGGTGGCAAAAGGGGTAGAGACAATGGGCCGCCCGCACACTTCCCCCCCCCTCCCACCCCCCTCTGTGCTTGCCGCTCCCCCCCTTCAACCCCCCTTTTGGAGCCGCACCGCGGAGCTGGTACGACAAGTCGGCACGGACAGCAAGACACCGTCCGCGACAAGAAGAACAGCTTCTCGAGGCAACGGAACTGGTGGAATATCGTACAGGCCGCGATTCGAGCCGAAACCCCCCTCTTTCACGCCTTGCTGTTTGTGCTTCCCTCAAGCCGCATTCGGCTCTGCCAGCAGGGGCGCTGAATCCCCATGCTGAAAACTTGCAACAAACACAACAACAATAAAAACAACAACAACAAGCGTTTTTCAATACCTCAGCCGTAACATGGTGCTTATGTTCTGCTCTGGCTCGCTGTGGTGGCTGGGTGTCTCAGCTGTGGTGGCTGGGTGGCTCAGGCTGTGGTGGTTGTGGGTGGTGCTCAGGCTGTGGTGGCTGGGTGTCTCAGGCTGTGGTGCTGGGGTGGCTCAGGCCTGTGGTGGCTGCTGATGGCTGGCTGGGTGGCTCGGAGGCTGTGGTGGTGGTGTGCTCAGGCTTGTGGTCGGCTGGGTGGCTCAGGCTGTGGTGGCTGGGTGGTTCAGGCTGTGGTGGCTGTGGTGGCTGTGGCTCAGGCTGGGTGACTGTGGTGAACTTTTACCTGCCGGGTGCCTCACCGCGCCAGGTGTGCGAGGAAATGCACGATTTCATTTTATCTCCACTGTGCGTTTAATCGAGTAAAAAAAAATTGCGCCAGCCATTGTAAAGTTCCTTTGGTGCCGATTTTACAACTCAATGACTTTCAATGTAACAGGAAATACTTCGGAAAAAATATATATAAATAAATAAATAACCGCGAGAATGGCGGAGATGATAAATTAAAAATCACTTCTTTTTTTTTGTATACGTTGTCGAGGCTCGTGGAAGAGCTCATACACATCTATCCGTCGAATTAACGTTTAATTTGCTCCAATAGCAGGCTGACTGGATCGCAATTTATTACGACGTAATCACAAATCAACCAGGAACCTATACACCGCACCAAGCGTAAACAAAATATATCACACGGAAGTTTAAAGCTGAGCAAGTATAACGGTGCAGATAAAATACGAACATATGTAGTTAAAGGAAAGAAAAGTATGAACAATTTAAATACAGCATTAGTGTATTGTTAAACGAGTGACATTTGATAAAGAAAAAAAAAACAACAACAACAACACGACGACGACAACGGTGGCTCGAGGATCTCAGCGCTTTTCACAAGAGACAGACAATTGGCAACAAACACTCAATCATTGTTTCCCCAGTCCCTCCGTGACTGGAACCAGATACCACCATAAATACACCGCTACGTCTTCATACTTCAAAGCACAAACTAAATCAAATCGAAATTCCCAGACACGCACAACGCACATAATTACCATATAATCATGAACCATTGAACCTATAACGCTCCATAAGAGCCGGGTCATTAACGGAAGAAGAAGAAGAAGATTAAGGATGCAGAGTAAAGTACACCCCCCAGCGCGCTGCTGCTTGCTTGGTCGGACGTTGAAAGTGGAATTTTGTGCTTCGTTAAATATTCCACTCACACGGAGGTTGGAGGTACGCGTTGGATTAATGTTATTGACCGCGCGAACACAGAAAACATCGGAAGCCTTCACAACAGACCGACACGCTTCTTCCGGTGTGGTCACTGTACGGGGTAGGGCCTGCTTCCGGTCCGCTCGCTTTTGGGAAGACGGAAGCGGAATTTGTGCGTTTCCGATATTACACCCTCCTCTTGAAGGATGATGAAAATATGTATATATATATATATGTATACTGTATATATAATTCCATGTTCAGGTGTTCCATTACCAATGTGCTTGCTATCGCTTGCCAATCCAGCCGTTCCTTATCAATGTATTCGTTGGAGTGCTTGCTGGAGTGCTTAAGCCGCTTGTTTTGTTTGACATTGCCAACAACCACATCATCGTCTTCGTGGGTCGTTTCTCGTTTCTCTTTGGTATCTTTTTTTTTTTTTTTTAACAAAGCTACTCCTTTAGCTCTTTCTGTGTTTCTTTTGTTTTACCTTTCTCTTTGAGCTCCCACTGAAGTTCTGCCGATCCAAGTTTTTTTGTACCTGCCTGTTCATTCCAACGGAAAAACTGCCAAATGACTGTGACGTCGTTGCAAGTCATTTGCATATTGGAACACGGGTTTATTTATTTATATTTATTTTATTTTTATTTTATTTTTTAATTATTTTTTTGCCGACAGACACCGTCGTTGTTTCGTCGATTAATTTACGTAAATTAGAAAAAAATTGCGTTTACGTAATTTTTGAACAGCCCCATGTTGCGGAGAGTGTGTCGGAGTGGTGCTGAGGTGTCGTCCACCAGACGGCGGTCTCCTTGGGTTAACCTGAGGTCGGTCCCTTCGGATGGGTTCCTGGAATGTCCTATCCCTAAGAGAGGATGATCACCAGTGTCTCTGTTATCATCTGAGCTCAAGCGTTTGGACATCGGATTGCAGCTCTCTCTGAGGTCGGAGACCGGATTGCGCGAGATCTGGTGGTGTGGTTACACCTACTATTTGGTCTGGTCACTCTGATGGTTACCATTCCCAACTAGTTGCTGTAGCTGTGTCCAATAACTGACTCATGATAATTGAGGTAACACCGGTCAACGAGCGTATTATGAGACTAAGGATTCGTCACTCCTTAGGTGTCATTTCCCTGGTCTCTGTTTATGCTCCGACTGAGGCGAGTGATCTCACCGTGAAGGGCATTCTACGCCACACTTGAGTCTGTGGTTGATCAGTGCCCCAGACGAGATGCACTTCTAGTCTTGGGGGATTTCAATGCATCGACTGGAACTGATAGGGATGGTTATGAGAATGTGTTGGTCCCCATGGGTCTGGATCTGTGAACCTGAATAGCACTAAGTCCTTGACTTTGCAAGAAGTCATGGACTTGGGGTGGCTGGTTCATGGCTTCAGCGCCGACAGGATCATCGCTGGACTTGGTATTCCAACGCTGGCGGTGTGGCAAAGGAGAATGACCACGTGCTCGTTGATGGTCGTTTGAGGATGATCCAGAACTACAGGGTCTACCGGAGTGCTCAGTTCCTCAATACCACAGACTTTTAGGAGCAACTCTGAAGTTGCACCTTAAATCCAGGAGAATGGTACCATCCCAGCCTCGGCTGGATGATGGCAAGCTCAAGGATGAGAGGGTAGCTGAGAAGTTTGCGAACAGGCTGAGTGGAGATTTGGGGGGTCTGGGTGCTTTGGGGGATCCTGAAGAGTTGTGGAGTACCTTCAAGACCACAATCCTTGATGTTTCTGGTGGATTTCTTGGAACTCACCGTAGGGCGAAGAAGAATTTTGTCTCTCGAGGGACACTGGATACCATTGACCAGAGTCACAGGGCCAGGCTGAACGGCAGAGCTGAGCTGTTAAGGGAGTTGAGGTGTAAAATTGTACGTGTGCTGAGGGTGGACAAGGAGAACAATATGTGAGGAATCTGTGAGGGGGTAGCGCATCACCTGTGGTCAAGTGATTCTCTTCTGCTTACAGGGGAATTTGCGAATTGCATTGCTCCAAGCCCGTCCCTTGGTGCACTGCAGTTAGAGCGGAGGGTGGTGGACTCTTGACAGAGGAGTCCGAAGTGAAGGGCCACTGGGCCGGTTACTTTGAGCGACTGTACCAGGCTGATCCACCAGCGGCAGAGTTGGATGTCAGAAGTGTTACTATTCCTATTGTTGACCCTCCAATCAACTGTGATCCACCTTAATTTGTGGAAACAGGCTGCGGTGAACTGGTTGAAATGGGGTAAAGCTCCAGGTATTTGTGGCATCCATGCTGAACTTCTCAAGGCTGGTGGAAATGCTGTGCTCATGTCATTGCATGCAGTTCTGTGCTCTGCCTGGAACACAGGCATCATCCCACCTGACTGGAAGAAGGGCCTTGTTGTCCCTCTCTGGAAAGGGAATGGTGATCGCCAGGACTGCAACAACTATCCAGGGGTGATGCTGCTCTCAGTGCCGGGCGAGGTTTTTGCTCGGATAATTCTTGGTCGGGTTCGCCACCATCTGCTTGAGCACCAGTGCCCAGAGCAGTCACGCTTTACACCAAAGATGTCAATGATTGACCGTATCCTTGCCCTTCGGGTCCTCACCGAACGCAGACGAGAGTTTCGGCAGGGGCTGCTTGCAGCCTATGTTGATCTCTGCAAAGTGTTCGATTCAGTGAATCGGGATGCCCTCTGGAGGATTCTTGGTGTTCGTGGGGTGCCACCAAAACTGATCAATCTGATGTCTCAACTATATTCTGGTACTGAGAGTGCTGTGAGATGTGGTGGTACCATCTCTGACTTACTTCCAGTTGTTACTGGAGTTCGTCAGGGGTGTGTGCTGGCCCCCACACTTTTCACTGCTTGTATGGACTGGATTATGGGAAGGATGTCAGAGAGATCAAGCTGTGGTGCATCGTTTGGGAATGTTAAGATCCCTGACCTTGATTTCGCAGATGATGCAGTCATCTTTGCGGAGACTCTGGATTTATCAAGCGATTACATCCACGGTCCTGTGAGGAAGCAAAGGGCATTAACTGCATGCTTGTCCTGATTAAGTCAAGGGCTCGATTGATGTTGGTAAAGTGCCGGCGCCATGTCAGGTCTTAGACAGTCCAGTCTTGTCCGAAATCAGCAGCTCGGCTGGTGTCACCCCTATTGTGTTGTGGGAAGCGATGTGGTGTGAAAGAAATGGATGGGGTAGTCTGGTCTGGAGGATTCTATGATTTATTTATTTATTTATTCAGAGAAAACGACTTTTCTGACAGAGCTTTTGGGAAGTCCATTTGAGGCTTGAGGGTGTGGAATAACAAACTTATGGATTATACCATTCAGGCAAGGGAATTCAGCAAATTCTGAGCTCGAGAAACTGGTTCCATTGCCATTAACAACTATGCGTGGCAAATTGGTCTCAACTGGAAGCACATCCACCATCTGCAGGCTGCTAGATTGCCACAGATATCAGGGCATATCCTTGTGAGATACCCAAACATCTTCAGGGATGAACTAAGGACATTAACAGTCCTTCACCGAGCTTCATATGCGATCGGCCTCCTGCAAATCCTTCCAAATGAGGATTACAAGGAATTCCGCACCGTCAACACACGTCATGGTCTTTACAGATGCACTGACTCAGTGTTAGCATGAAATCGGCGCCAGGAATCTACCAACGTTGCGTGGACAGCCTGTCTGCTACTGAACCTCACGTCGTTTACCAAGATGACATCCCAGTCACGAGCCATTCAGAACGCCATCATCTTATTATTTATTACACAGCACATTATTTCTGACTCTGGACTACACCTGCGGAGAGACAAGTGTGAGCTCATGGTTCCACCAGTGACCTATTTGGGTCACCGTATCGATGATGAAGGTTTCCATCCCACTGAAGAGAAGATCAGAGCAAACAAAGATGCCACCACACTCAAGGTTCACATTGACATGCTCCAATACTACAGGAGATATAGTACATCCCAAACATCACTACAGTGCTTCACCCACTGTATTGCCTCTGAAAAAGGAGAGTCATTTGGAAATGGGACATCCTGGACTCTTCAACCTCCAAAAAGTTGAAAGACATGCTGCAGTCTTCAAATATGTTGGTTCATTCCGACTTGGGCAAAAAAGATTGTCCTGTCACATGATGTGAGCTATTACCAATGATAAGTTTGTTTGGTCCTACAAAAGCTACCTCAGATATTTTACCACCTCGGATCACATGCCAGTCACTTTCGCTTTTGGCTGATAATTACATCATGCACAGACCTGGCTCCTCAATTTCAAATTCCAATGCAATGAGTCTGCCTTCTCTGGACATAGTGTCCAAAACTTTTCTGGATCCTCCAACACCCAGCAGCGTGATATCTCTGATAGATGTTTTGGATGGTAACCCCATTGATGCGAACAAAATACGAACATACACCAGGCATGATCTACTCTCCAAGGTCGTCCGTGCCACCAACCAAGGTTGCACCCATACAAAACCAGACAGCAGGAACTGAATGTTGAGAACCGCTGCATGTGGAGATGCAGGGTGGCCATTCCCCTCTCCTTCTGCGCTAGAATCCTATATCAGCTCGACTGTTGACATCCAGGCATTGTTTGGATGAAATTGCTAGAACGGAACTATCTTTGGTGGTCTCACCTTGACTCTGATATTGAACAGTGAGTGAAATGTCCCTGTGAAGGGTCCTCTACACACCCTTTGGAATGGTTCATGGAGTCATTCAGAAGGTTCAGCTCAATGACGCTGGACCCATTGAAGGCCGTGTGAGCATCATCATTACAGATGCTCGCATGAAGTGGATCTATACTTGCGTAATGCATGCGGCATTCCTTGACAGCTACCATATCGAGACTTCGACAGTGTTTGTGGCGATCTAGTAGCTGGCAATCGGTGGACGTTTCCCTTGGATGCTTGGGTCATTTAGATTCCCCCCCACAGGCTTTGCAAAGCTCCTTCACTCATGCTTGAGACAGCAGCACCAGTGTCAACCTCCATATTAACTATAACCAGCAATATCTCAGACTCGCTACCCAATTTGACATGAAACAGGTCATACAACTGAGAACTGTACCTGTCAGTGGTTATCAGATACCTACTACCACTCCTATTATGCACAATGCTGTATACAGGGTGTCGGTTCTGCAGAAGCAGTTTATTTGGCGAGGGTGGTCACCCTCAGTCATGTCTTTCTTGTTATATACAGAAACAGTCAAAGAATGGGTTTTATGTTCTCCTTTCCTCTCCCTCCATTTTTGAGGCAAGTATGCAGAAGCAATATGACCCATCTTGAAGCAATCGTTAAAAACAAAATTCTTGAAGCGGCATGTTGTGGGAGATTGCTCACTGCTGCAGCGGAAGCAGCAGTTCTTCGGTGTGCCAGTACCCGAGCAGTTCTTGGATGTTGTGGCATTAAATTTTGCGGTTGGATGGTGCTCCACCCGGGTGACGGATGACAGGGCAGCTCCAAACTTGCCCGGGGTTTATCAAAACCAGAATTGAAGGCTCAGAGGTGAGTTTGATGTTACTGAAGCACCATACCTCTCCAGATATCTACGACCACTACTATTATGCACACAGCTGTTTCAAGGGTGTCGGTTCTGCAGAAGCAGTTTATTTGGCTGGTTTTACAATCTTGGATTGGTAGCCACTCCAAATGCAGGATACTTGACTGACTGTGCAGGAATTCAGGATTTAGCCAGGGTGTCGGTGATGGCTCGTCTACTCTTCTTGGGCGTCGATTGGTGGGGAATGCAAGGGGAGACACTTGTTAGGGGGTGGGGGGGGGCAGCATATTAATTGTCTCCCCACACTTTTTGGTGGACTTTAAAAAAGATGTGTGTACCTAAAAAGGAATACAAAGCAGTTTTCCTTGCAGTGAATTTAATACATTTTAAGAAAAGAGTGAATGAGCAATGAATTACTTGGTGAGCGGAATATTGACAGATTGGATGCTTGTTGGGGACGTTGTTTTACTTGAATGCTGTGCAGCCTGAACCCAATTACATTCAGCCGCAACTGCTCCTTGGTGTCCACCACTGCGTAAGCATGTTTGGACCAGCACTTGATAGTGCGAGTTGACAACACTTGAGAGCTTGTCCAGTTTCATGATCATCATCATCATCATCATCGCAATTTGGTGTCTGTCTTTGGACGATGCATTTGGTCGTTAGTTATCAAAACTCAATCGACCTTGCCAGGGGGCCAAAGGATCTGTCACCTAATAAATAAAACTCGTCCTCTGTTCTGTCTGTCTGTTCGCGTTTTTTGCGAGGACCGGTGGGCCGACGACCACCACATTTGGTACACAGACCAAGTCCGACCCGGGGATTGCCAAAGGGTATTTTGATCCACCACCTCAGTCTTTTTAGACCCTGAAGACCCTTTAATACCTCCAATATCCTGAAGGCCCTGAAGACCATTAAGACCCACAAGACCCTTAAAGACCCCAAACACCCTTAAGACCCCTAAGACCTTTTAATACACTGAAGACCCTGGAGATGTTGAAGTTCCCGAAGAGCCTTAAGACCTTTTAAGACCCTTAAATCTTTAAGATCCTGAAGACCCTTTAGACCCCAAATACCCTTAAGACCCTGAAGACACCAAAGAACCATAAGATCCTTTAAGACCTTATAGAACTTTAAGACCATGAATTCCTTGAAGATCCCTAAGACCCTCAAGACCTTTTAAGACCCTTTAGACCCTTTAAACTCCTGAGACCCCAAAGACCCCTTGCACCCTTCAGACAGATTAGACAGCTTGGACCTTTGAGCTTTAGACCACTTGGACCTTTTTAGACCCTTTTTACATGCTTGAGAGTTTCGATCCCTTCGTCCCTTTCGACGCCAACTACAATTGGAACGTACCCTTTAGATCATATAGATTTGAGAACCTTTTAAGCGCACAACACACAAACATCCATAATCTTCTTACAAAACACAGACTATATATTTTTCAGCAAGTAGTGTGCAAACTCGGACCACCCAGAGTTGGGTGGGTCGAATTTTTATGTATTTTGTACACCTACATTTTAATATACACCCTGCAAAAAAAGTATTTGTGGAGGTGGGAGTCTGGAGGGGTGGGGTGGAGTGGATGGGAGAAGAGGTGAGATGAGTGAGGTGAGGGTGGGGAAAGGGAGGGTGGGTTGGGAGGAGGTTGTCGGAGGCAGGGGAAGTAGTGGGGTGGACGTCCGGAAAGAGGGGGGGGGTTGTTGGGAGGAGGGAGGGGAAGGGTGTGGTCGGAGTCCGGATGTAGGAGATGGGTGTGAGATGTGGGAAGAGGGACCCGGGTACATTTGCTACTAACTCATAAGCCAAAGGTTGTAGCAACTTGGTTTCCTCGTGCACTTCCACCCCCCCCCCCCCCGCACGACCACACCAACCAGATGGCTGCTGAGGGCGTATTATGACAGGCCTTCCATCACAGTTGTTTTTTGCCTTAATTTTGCATATTCAGACATTATTATTCGCCGGTGCCATTATGTTTTCGGGTTGTCCGTCCGTCCGTAGGTACGTATGTCCCCCCTACTGTAGGTATGTACATGGGAATATAACATATTCTCTATTAACACCGCTAACCCCACTACCCCACTCCATTTCTCTTTATTTTTCCCATCCTTGCTCCACCCCCTCCTAATACGGTGCAGCATACTCCCACACCTCTCTCCTTTCTGTCTCCGAAGGTATCTGGATGGTGGTTATGCACAGATGGTGGTTATCTCCACACATATCCAGACAGAGGTTATCTCTACACATATTCGAATGGTGGTTATCTCCACACGTATCAGGACGGTGGTTATCTCCCAAAGTATCTGGTTGGTGGTTATGCTCGGATGATAGTTATCTCTGCACGCATCCGAACGATGGTTATCTCTGCACGTATCCAAACGGTGATTATGTCCCAAAGTATCTGGTTGGTGGTTATGCCCGGATGATGGTTATCTCTGCACGCATCCAAACGATGGTTATCTTTGCACGTATCCAAACGGTGATTATGTCCACATGTATCTGAAAGTTGGTTATCTCCACGCATATCTGAACGGTGGTTATCTTCTGACGGTGATTATCTCCATACATGTATGGACGGTGGTTATCTCCGGACGTGTCTGGACGCTGGTTATGTCTGGACAGACCCTCCCCTCACACTGCCTTCCCTTCCCCTCCCTTCACGCTGCCTTTCCTTCCCCCACCCCTCCTTGCTCCCCCACCCCTCCTTGCTCCTCCACCCCTCCTTGCTCCTCCACCCCTCTCTCTCTCCCCTCTTTTTCTCCCCCACCCCCACCCCCCGCCTCTTAGTATACCTGTTGGCTGGATGGTGGTTATCTCTGGAGGTGTTCGGATGGTGGTTATGTTTGGACAAACCCTCCCCTCACACTTCCTTACCTTGCGCTTCCCTCATGCTGCCTTCCCTTTCTGCACACTTCTTCGTTCCCCCCTCCTTGCTCACTCCCCCACCCCTCTTCACTCCCTCCTCTCTCCCTCCTCTCCTTCTTACTCGCCCGTCTTAATATTCCCGTCAACAAAGTGATGGGTTGTATTTGCTAGTGATGTAATAATGTGGGCAGAGTCATATCTGGCGACGTCGCGCGTAGAAGAGTCCCCTTCTGGTTTTCAGTCTGTTTTGTTGCTTTAGACTCGACTGCAAAAGGCTCAGAAGAATTCCGATGTTTTATTTGCTTTTTCCGTTTTGGAAAATCTTTAGCACTTGGAGCGTTGTTTGCGACATACATCTGCTGTTCTCATCACCTGGTCACTTCATTGGATTTTAAGTCAATTTACTGTTGTTCCTATTCCTTTCTTGAATGCTTCGATTTTGTTTTTTTGGTTTTTGTTGCTTTTTGTTCCTATTCCTTTATTTTTTGGACTGCACACAAAAGAAGATTGTTCCCCTCCCCCCAAAAAAATTCCCCCAAGATAAAGTAGCACAAGCAGCTATAAAGTGCTCAGAAAGGAGGGCTGTCCATCCTCCCCCACTGGGGCCGGCTGTTCACCCCGTCGAGGCTCTTCTCACCAAAACTCGATTTTGAGACTGTAGCCGCCCTACATAGTTTTATAGTGTCACAATTTTTTGTGCATTCTGCTCTCTTATGGAGAGCCATTTCGATATACCTGTGTTTTCGGATATATGCTGGTGATAAAAGGAATAAATCGTTGTTGCTTGTTGTTCCAACACTTTGACGATAGTTACACAATGGCCGAGATATATACAAGTGCCGACGACCTGGAAAGGGCCAACGAATACATGGGGGAGCAGGAAATGGACCTAGAAAGGGCCAAGGGCCGCATCGAGGAGCTGGCACCAAGTCTGGACAAAGTCTGGGAATGCATTCGAGGGCTGTAAGCCGGTCGCGGCTCTCAGCCACCAAAACTCGCCTCCGTGGCTGTAGCTGCCCCACATAGTTTTTATAGTGAGTCACCATTTTGTCACATTCTGTCCTCTCAAACAATGCAATGTTAGTGCAGGTTTTTGTGGAAACCCCATATATTTAGAGAAATATTTCACCAGACTTATACACTGGTGAGAATAATGGCAGTTGGCCCTCCTTTCACTGTTTCACAGGTGATGGCAGTGTCGGCCCACGGTGACCACATAGAAAACGTAAAACAACTGAAGGAGTGTGGTGCCAACAACCTCAATGAGGAAATGGCCGAGGCAGCTGGTGGTGGCCACATAGAGATCGTGCAGCTGTGCAATAAGTGGGATGTCACCGACTACAAGGCCATGATGGCAGCTGTCCACGGTGGCCGCATAGAGATCATGAAACTGCTAAAGGCGTGAGCACCAACAACTTCAACCCGGCGATGGCCTGTGTGGCCGGCAGTAGCCACATAGATATTGTGCAGCTATTCAATAAGTGGGGCACCACCAACTTCAACATGGCAATGGGCATGGTGACCCACATTGGCCACCCAGAGATCATAACCTTGCTGGAGTTGTCCACATGACGGCTCGCATCACATTGGATGCCTTATATAATTGGTGGCTTTGACACTGTGGTTCCCGTGTCCTGCTGGAACAAACCAAATGCACTCAGGACATTGGTTGAAACAAACCAAAGGGGAATCAATATCATTTAGAAAATTATCCACCATATATTTTTGTATATATAAAATCACAAGCAAAATGGCTTATCCAAATTGCAATACCCTTGGTTCCAAAGATGTTTCCAAGTGAGGAAACCTTTTCTAAGTAACAAGAAATTCGAGCAGGAGATGAGCAAGCTGCAAGCCATCTTGAAATGTGGAGAGTCAAGCATTGGCACTGTGGATAACAGAGTTGAAACCAATAGAGGTAAGCTATGGACTGACAACCATCCTAAAGATGGGAAGGTGACAAAATTGATGCGTGGGCTCCAGCATAGCTAGTAAGGGACATACCTGTGGAGAACCTCTTCCCAGCTTTGTTCGACCATGCGAGCTACAAGAATGTCGCAATGACAGGAGCAAAAAATACCATGCCGACGATCTTGTGTAGACCCCACAAAAAAAACACACAAAAAAAAATCCCCTTCTCGAGGCACACTGCAGAAGAAACAGGATAGTCAGGAAGGCATATCTACAAGAATCCATACATATATGCACACATGCTACAGCACATCTGCAGCTGTTCCACCGATGTCACACAAGAAATAACGTTACTGTACAACTGTTCCAGCAGCGCCAGTTACTTTTTTTCATAACCGAAGTGCTGTCCTCATTTCAGCCCTGCTGAATGAGTGCGTTTTTGTCACCTCATCAATTTTCAAGGCACTATGCGTCTTTTGTGTCCCTGCACGGATCTGGCCCTTCATCTGATTTTACTTTTCGATCTCGCCAAGGATCAGCCAGAATTCCTCCTCATAAATCTTGCAATCGAGCAGTGCAGTAGACACATGGTCTGAGATCATGTTGAGCTTTTGCCTCTGCGTGTACACGAATCTCGTCATGCTTTTTAGCCTTGATGGCCAGGCGGCGGCTGACATATTTGCCAGCCACGCCAAGTAGCCTGCATGCCAGGGTAGCCGCTTCCATTCCAAGAACTATTGGGGCTGCAATAATGGTGGAGAGGATGCCAATGCCTCCAATTACCAATCCCATACCACCAGCCACCAAGGCTGTATCCACTCCATTAACTGCTTTAACATTGTGACGGTACTTTTTGTATAAAGCGGAGATATGAGTGTCTACCTCTAGCCTATCCTGCCAGCCTTTCTCCAAATATAATATTTAAAATTTCTTATTTTGGTGTTTACGTGCACTCTGATAGTGGGTGAAAGCTGCAGAGAGGGACGTTGGCACCTTGGGCAAAAGTTGTCTTTATTCTGTGTTACTCATGAGTCGTGCACAACAGTTTCTTTAATAATCTTTTATTCAAAGTAAAAACAGAAGTAAAAAGAAATTGATATTACCAAAAGCGTAATTTCCCTGAAAGGGAGAAGGCCTGCGAACAAGCGAATGATTTGAAATTGAGAAGACTTTGAAGCACCTTCCTTTGATCTGGAAGAGGAAAAGCCGACGGGGAGTACGATAGAATCTCGAACCGAACATCGCTACAAGCGAAACGAATTCAATTTTAATTCTGTTGCATTTGCCGAATTTAAATTAATCTGTTGAATTCCAATTTAAATTATGCTGGGCACGTGCACCAAGTTCAGGCTGGTACGAATATTTAACAGGACACCGACCCGTCGCGATGACTCAGCTGAGGAAGATGATGTTGAGGTATGAAGGTAAGCCAAACCCACACCGTTATCTGCATTTCACTTCAAGAAATATTACAATAAGTTATTGAGGTTGGACGTCTCGTGCAATTCCAGGAAGTCCCGCGGCCCAGGTGTTGAAGCACTCCCGGTCTGATGAGAGAAAGCAGAACTCTGTGGTAGGCCTTTGTGACTTTTTTTGCAAGTGATCGGCGTCATATCAACTTGTTCCATGATCCATCAATTCTTTCTTTCTTCTGAAGAGACATCATGTAAGCCTCTTTGCTTTGTGGTGATCTTTGCACACCCTAGAACAAAAGAAAAAGCATTGTGGTTTTTTTTAGAATGCCTTCTCACCAATCATTTGACTACCATGAGAGTAATCTCCTCAAGTGTTTTGAGTAAACAAATCAAGTTCAGAATAATCTCTGCTGGCTGAGGTTAAACTTGGAATGCAGTTTTTTTTTGGAAACTGGAGAGTAGGTTTTTTAAATAGACGTCTATTTTAATTCCCTGATTGGATAAAAATGGGCCACGTCGGAACAAAGTTTCATTGGTCAAGATAATTTCAGAACCAAAAAGGTTCATTTTGAAATCAGAAATTTGAAACCCTGTATGGGTACCGGCTTACTGGAAACAGGGGCATTGTGCACCCATCAGTGGCACAGCCATGCTTCCAGAAGTGATGTTTCATTACAAGGGTTATACTGGGTGGTTTATCATTGCCTTTACATGAGTAGTTTAGGCAGGAATTTGGCCATCGTGCCAGCAATAGCCTGGCCTACTCTTAATGAAGGATCGGTAATGTTTTACATACCACAACTAATGCCGACAGACAGGATTCCCATTTAACATCTTTCCGAGGGACGGCACACACATTGATGAACTCACACACATGTGAAACACCAGGTTGATAATTTACAGTTGGTGTAGGATTCAAACCCTGGCAGGACAGCTTCGAGGTGAGTGTGTGTACCCCCATGCCAGGAAATGTGTATATATATATATATATATATACTTTGTTTTAAACAAAAGTTGCAATGTAATAAAAAATATTTTAAGTGAATTCCTATAACCTGTTTTCAAAATCAACCTTTGAGCAATCCACCTCTTTTGTCGTCGACATTTCAAACACCACATTTTTTGGTGTTTTTGTTGCTGTTTGAACTTTTCCCGGATTTAAATTTCACTTGAGCATTGCATTTATTATTAATTCAGGGCATTGTGAAATTTCCCACTGACTGCTCAACTCCGATTGTCTAACTAAAGTTGGTGTGATGTCCTTCGTGGGCCCACATCGTCATTTTTTTTTTGAAGAAAAAGGAAAAACTCATTTGTATAAACGTGATGTCATACTAAACCCACGACATCACCGATTAACAAGCTTTTTATAATGGTTCTGTGGTGTTAGAACATAAGCTCTGGAAATCGTTTTGGATAGTTCCCAAGCCGCTAATGTGTACTATCGTTTCAAAAAAATCTGCACAAACATTGAAGTTTTCATGCAGCGTGTTGTATAATGTTTGCAAACTTGTCAATGCCACTCATATCCCCGACTGGGATTTCTTTTTTTTTGTCACCACTCTTTCTAAGAGTACATTGTTGGCTGTGCTGCTGAGCCATAGCCGTGACTTGCTGTGATTTTCATGGAGAGAACAGCTCGGTTCCATCTATGGTCATGCATATTTACCTGTACACATTGTCCCATATTATTACACACTGGCTCACCTGAGTCAGTTGTTGGCTTTTTTGTGTACCTTCCAGGCAGAGGTCGTGGTTCTGCATCTGAACATCAGGGTATTTTGACAAATCATCGTCATTGTTTTTCCAGAGGGCAGCTGGAAGAAAAGGAGGAACAAAAACAAGACTTTAATACTCATGGAGTACTTCGGGCTCCGAGCAGAGCTTGTACATGTGTTACACAGAACGTGGATATTTATGTACGTTTTACGTGCTGAGAAGGACATCAGCAGATAATGCACAGATCAACATCGCATTTGGAATTCGAATCTATGATCCCATAATCAAGGGCAATGTGCTGAGATGGTATAATAAATTGGCCAACATCAAGCAAACATATCAAAGGGCATCTAAAAGATTAGTACATGTCACAAATTTGGTTTAATCGTCTGGATAATAAACATTATACGGTGTATTTGAAAGTGACGTAAAGGAACAGTTGGTCAATATGGTGGCCATAGTGTAATAAATGCTGTCTCCATGACTTATTATTACCTCCACCACCGAAGGTGAAGGAGGTTATGTTTTCACCCCTTATGTATGTAAGGAGGTTATGTTATGCCCCCAAAAGGATATCTAAAGTCTCCGCAAAGATGACTGCATCATCTGCGAAATCAAGGTCAGAGATCTTGACATTCCCAAACGATGCACCGCAGCTTGATCTCTCCGACATCCTCCCTATAATGCAGTCCATACAAGTGCTGAAAAGTGTGGTGGCCAGTACACACCCCTGACGAACTCCAGTAACAACTGGAAATAAGTCAGAGATGGTACCACCACATCTCACAGCACTCTCAGTACAAGAGTAGAGTTCAGACAGAATGATCAGTTTTGGTGGCACCCCACGAAGACCAAGAATCCTCCAGAGGGCATCCCGATTCACCTAATCAAACGCTTTACAGAGATTAACATAGGCTGCAAGCAGCCCCTGCCGAAACTCTCGTCTGCGTTCGGTGAGGA
>CM068967.1:72981449-72999482 GCA_035128595.1 Eptatretus atami
CGCTTCGATAAAAACAGACCAAGCGAATAAAACCAAACATGAAAAACTAACAAACGAAATAGAGGTTAGGCGGAGGAAATCACAAAACGTGGAAAATGGGGAGTTTGTTCCAGAACTGGGGGTTCTTTGGGGGTGGAAGGAGACTCCATGATGAGTATGCATAGGAGGTCGTCCCATGGCACGCACGCCGCAACATGAATGGATGTCTCGAAATCCGGTTGCACCATTGTTTGGGGATCCAACACCGAAAGTGCGCAGTAAGTCCTACATTGCATTCCTTGCATTTCAAAGCGAGGTCATATCCTCAGTGACATATATATGACATGCATTTATTACTTCCTCTCTTGTACATCTACAGGAATGTACGCCTGTACAGATGTGTGCAAATAACAAAATGAAGGTAGCATCACAACGATCTCCTCAACACAACATTCATCTTCCTCTCGGCCCTCGCGGTTCAAAATTGTATAAGCATTAGTATAGCTATGATGGTCTTTGAATATAGAATGCCAAGATATACACCCATCCATCCCAAAATGTCACATGATTTGTTTCTTTTGTTCAGGTGAGCGAGACGCACGAAGCAGGTGCTTCACCTGTTTTATATTGAAGTCGTCGGGGACGAAGTGACATGGACCGTTCAGGGCAAAATTTTAATACTTTTAACTTTGCTGACCTCGCTTTAGACTGATGACGCATAAATGATTCAATCATGATGTTGTGCCTTTGGAAGACAAGGAAATGGACAAGAGAAACACCCCTTTGGGAAAAACCTTCGATCCCTATATCTTTCTAATTCTCATATAATGCCAGCATAAAAGTACAAAGTGGAATGTGTGTGTGTGTGTGTGTGTGTGTGTGTGTGTGTGTGTGTGTGTTGTGTGTGAAGTTGCGTGTGTTGACTGTTACCTCCACACATGGGTGGGTTTCAGGAGATGGAACAGAGACTACCAAGTCTTAAGTATCCACCTCCATGTGTGTATAATATTTGTGTATTTTAAATATGTATAATGTCATGTATAACATGTGCAATATGTCATGTATAATATGTGTATTTAATATGTTCAGAGACATGACAGAAGTAAATAGACACCATGATTTTAAGAGATTTATTTATTAACACTTGAAGAACATTTGATCCATTTTAATACATACACGAGTATTTTGTAAACTTGCCCTTTGCAGATTTCAACGCTTTTCTCTTTCAGACAGAGAACTAACGAGTTCTGAAATTTTCTCTTGTGGGGATTTCTGTCCAGGCTTCACACAAAAGGTTTAACAATTCTGCCGTGATGTTGGTTCCTGGAATTTTCCGCACAGCTCGATCCAATATGGCCCAGAGGTGTTCAATGATTCATGTTCAAGAGACTGACTTGGCATGGAAGTCGCTTGATCAATTCTCTCCTGCCATTCTTTGGTCTTTTTTGCAATGTGGCATGGAGCTCCATCTTCCTAAACAGAGTGTTGTTTTTGACCATCTGACTAGTGGAGAAGATGGGGAGATGTCCATCTCAGGATAGAAATGTACATCGTAGAGTTGATGCTGCCATCACACTCCAACCTTTGATCGACAGCACTCCAGATTGCTGCCCAACACCATCACTGAAAAACCACCGTGTTTGACAATTGGCTGCAATCGGTTCAAAGAGAACTCTGACTGGGAAGCTCCTAGACCCATACGCGTCCAAATATAAGAAAATTGAGCAAATGGGACTCATCTGAAAAAAATGACAGTTTGCCAAAACTCCAAGGGTCATGGTGGACATCTCGTCAGCCCACTTCTTTCTCCTTTGAATGCTGGCTGGCTCAGAAAGGTTTTCTCTGAGTGCTCTTCCGTAGTAGGCCGCAGTTGATGAAGGTTACCGCACGCAAGTTCTTGACTAACTTGGACATCCTCTGCAACATCTGCTTGCGATGGGGAGTTTTCTCAATGGACCGCTTGACAGCTCAAAGACACCTTTCTGAGGACCAGAATCGACCATAACGGGAAAGCTGTGGCATTCCTTGCCTTTGCTGGTGAATTGCACAATCACCCCGATTGACCGTATTAAGCGGAATGCCAAGGTTCTGGGCTACCTGATGCTGGCTGACTCCACCTTCCAATTGGCCAACAATTCGTCCTCTTTGAAAATCGCAAGCGTGTGTTCCCTGGGTTTGAGGCATAGTTATTGTTGTACAAGACCCAGGAAACTCATTTCTGCAAAGAAATAATCGAATATTTAGTTCAAACCACTGAGGAAAACTGCGTTATACAGATGAATGAAGAAATTTAAGGTGTCTATTTACTTCTGTCAAGTCTCTGTATGATATGCCATGCTAACATGGTTTATACAACATGTATACATCATATATCATGTGTATATCATGTCACACTAACATGTGTGTATATAACATATAATGTTATGCTAACAAGGATATAATATGTGCAATATGTCAAGCTAATGTATATAATATGTATATGTCATGCTAACAAGGAATATAATATGTTGCAATATGTCAAGCTAACGTATGTAATATGTATATGTCACCTAACAAGGATATAATAGTGCAATATGTCAAGCTAACGTATATAATATGATATGTCACGCTAACAAGGATATAATATGTGCAATATGTCAAGCTAACGTATGTAATATGTATATGTCACGCTAACAAGGATATAATATGTGCAATATGTCAAGCTAACTTATGTAATATGTATATGTCATGCTAACAAGGAAATAATATGTGCAATTAGTCAAGCTAACATGTAATATGTATATGTCACGCTAACAAGGAATAATATGTGCAATATGTCAAGCTAACATGTGTATGTATTATGTTATAGTCACGCTAACGTGTGTATACATGTGCAATACGTCACGCTAACATGTGTATGTAATATGTATATGTCATGCTAACAAGGATATAATATGTGCAATATGTCAAGCTAACGTATATATATGTATATGTCACGCTAACAAGGATATAATATGTGCAATTATGTCAAGCTTCATGTGTATGTAATATGTATATGTCACGCTAACGTGTGTATACATGTGCAATTACGTCACGCTAACATGTGTATGTAATATGTATATGTCACGATAACGTGTATTAATGTCACGCTAACGTGTATATGTATATAATATGTATATGTCACCGATAACGTGTATAATGTCAGGCTAACGTGTATATGTATATAATATGTATATGTCACGATAACGTGTATAATGTCACGCTAACGTGTATATGTATATAATATGTATATGTCACAATAACGTGTATAAATGTCACGCTACGTGTATATGTGTATAATATGTCATGCTAACATGTGTTTATACATGCAATATGTCATATATCGTGTATATGTATGTCACACTAACATGTGTGTTATATAACAATGTGCAACATGTCACATACATGTGAATATAATATGTATATGTCATGTATAACATGTGTATATAACATGTGCAATTTGTCACATGTACGTGCGTGCATATAATGTATACAATATTACATGCATAACGTGGGTGCTGTGTACACCAAGTGAAACATGCCACGCACAACTGTGTTGTTAACAACATGTGCACAAATCACAATTGTGTATGTGCAACCTCCTGCCACCCCCACCACCCGCGAGTCCCCAAGGCTGAACGGAGCCTTCCCCGGTCCTGAAGCATCCAGCTTAACCACAACCACGATTCATGGACCAAGCTGTCTCCTTGTCTGCGCTGCCACCAACGGAGCTCTGCCAGTCTCGAAGCATCCAGCTTAACCACAGCAAGGAACACGACCCATGGACCAAGCTGTTTCCTTATCCGTCTTACCACCAATGGAGCCCTCCCCATTCTTGAAGCATCCAGTTTAACCACAGCAAGGAACCTCTGCCTCATGGACCAAGCTGTCTCCCATCCGTGCTTCCACAAACGGAGCCTTCCCCGGTCTTGAAGCATCCAGCTTAACTACAGCAAGGAACCACGACCCATGGACCAAGCTGTTCCTTATCTGTCTTACCACCAATGGAGCCTCCCCATTCTTGAAACATCCAGTTTAACCACAGCAAGGAACCTCTTGACTCATGGACTAAGCTGTCTCCCCATCCGTGCTGCCACAAACGGAGCCTCCCCGGTTTTGAAGCATTCAGCTTAACCACAGCAAGAACCACGAATCATGGGCAAGCCCCGCCCCAACCGCATTCCACCTCCTCCCCCCTTCCATCCCTGAAGTGACGACAATGTTAGATCCGCACAACCTCCCCGACGAGGTAGATTTAGATCAATCTCCCTGTGGCCTCCAGTGTACACCCGCGTCCAGTCCTTCTCTCTTGTTCCCATCCTTCCCGGTCTCACCCCTCCTTGATGGACAGAGTCGACAAAACCCAACAAGCCGCAAGGCTCGGGCAACAGACTTTGACTATATGCACATCGATCAGGGGTGTGTGTGTGTGTGTTGTGGTGTACGTATGTGTGTGTCTGTGTGGGTGTACGTGTGTGTGTGTGTTGTGGTGTACGTATGTGTGTGGTGGTGTCGATGTGTGTGTGTGTGGGTGTCGTATGTGTGTGTGTGGTGTGTGTGGGTGTACGTGTGGTGGTGTGGTGTAGTGTGTGTACGTGTGTGTGTGGTGATGTGTTGTGTGTGTGTGGTGTACGTTGTGTGTGTGGGTAGTATGGTGTGTGTGTGGGTGTACGTATGTGTGTGTGTGTGGGTGTACGTGTGTGTGTGTGTGTGTGTGTGTGTGTGTGTGTGTAGTGTGTGGGTGTACGTGTGTGTGTGTGGGTGTGTGTGTGTACGTGTGTGTGTGGGGTGTGTGGGTGTACGTGTTGTGTGTGTGTGTGTGTGTGTGGGTGTGTGTACGTGGGTGTGTGTGTAGTGTGGTGTGTTGTGGGGTGTGTGGGTGACGTGTGTGTGTGTGTGTGGTTACGTGTGTGTGTGTGGGTGTGTGTGTGTGTACGTATGTGTACGTGTGTGTGTGTGTGGGTGTACGTTGTGTGTGTGTGTGGGTGTACGTATGGTGTGTGTGTGTGGGTGTACGATGTGTGTGTGTGTGGGTGTACGTGTGTGGTGTACGTGTGTGTGTGTGGGTGTGTGTGTACGTGTGTGTGTGGGTGTGGGTGTGGGTGTACGTGTGTGTGTGGGTGTACGTTGTGTGTGTGTGTGTGACGTGGGTGTGTGTGTACGTGTGTGTGTGTGTGCGTGTGGGTGTGTGTGTACGTGTGTGTGCGTGTGTGTGTGTGTGTACGTGTGTGTGTGTGTGTGGGTGTGTGTGTGTGTGTTAAACAAGACTGGCAAGCATGTTTTTGCTTCGTGCACGTTACCCCGGTTTATTTTTATTATTTTCGGGAGCGATTAGGCAGCTGTCAGTTGCCTATCCATCCATCCATTGGGACCATACTCTGTGCAGAGCATTGGTGCTGCCTCAGCAGTCTCCTTGGCTATTGGGCACATCTAGACGGGTCGCCACTCCGACACAGGATACCAGCGAGCTGGCACTCATTTTGCCGACTCGAAGGATGACAGGTAGTGTCAACCCCACCTGGTATTAATTCAACATATTTGTGGGATTTGAACTCAGGATCCTCGGATCCCAAGCCACCACCCCAACCATTAAGCCAACACCAGCATATAGTTGCCTATACGCCGCCAAATAAAGCTATGTGTCAGAAGAACATGTTGCATGTTAGAAACAAGATCGCCCGTAGGCGGGTATTGTGCAAGTACATATATTGTTACAGTTTTATTAACCGCATGCTGAGATTGAAACACGCACAGCACATAGACTTCATAATAGTTATTTCCACGATGAACGTTAAGAATATCACCTTCCCTGGTGTCGAGCATGCGACGCCTGTACTGCCAAAAAGGGACCGGCACGAGGATGAGGCCCGCTTCAACTACATCAGGTTGGGGCCCCCCTGAGCGAGTGGCCATGGACATTTTGGGACCACTGCCCCCACTCGCCAAGGTAACGATACATCCTCGTAATTATGGACTACTTCACTAAATGGCCGGAGGCCTATGCCCTTCCCAACCATGAAGCCGGGTTGTGGCACAGGCCTTCGTGGAAGGATTTGTATGTCGGCACGGGATTCCGGAGGAGCTGCACCAGGAAGGAAATTTGAGAGTGAATTACTAAAAGAAGTGTGCAGTCTCCTCTCAATTCGAAAGACACGTACAACGCCCCTCAGGCCACAATCCGACGGCATTGTGGAGAGGTTCAATAGAACCATCATACAACAATTGGCCCTCTCACCGCCGATTGTCAGGATGACTGGGACGAACATCTCCCGTATTTGCTGATGGCCTATCGAACGAGTCAACATGGAGCCACCGCCTGTAGCCCGCGCTGCTCATGTACGGATGGGAGCTGCGAGCCCCCGTCTATTTCTGTGCGGCCGACGCCTGAGCGTCCCGACGGACCCCCAGGGAGGTGCTACGCACGTCAGTTGGAGGAAGGCATGGAAAGAGTCCATACCTTCGCTCGCCGCCAACTCCAACAGGCGGGTGTGAAAATGAAGCGCAGGTATGACCACCGGAGCCAGGCGAGTGAGTACTCCCCGGGGACGAAGATTTGGTTCTTCAATCCCCGGAGGAGGAAGGGCAGATGCCCGAAACTCACTTTGCCCTGGCAGGGCCTGGGGTCGTCCTGGCGCAAATTAGTGACATTGTCATAAAAATTAAAATGGGACCACGCGGCCTTTCCCCGTATCGTCCACGCGGACCACCTGAGACCCTAT
Source organism: Eptatretus atami (assembly GCA_035128595.1). NCBI lineage: Eukaryota > Metazoa > Chordata > Myxini > Myxiniformes > Myxinidae > Eptatretus > Eptatretus atami. The sequence continues at coordinate 72,988,166 of CM068967.1, forward strand.
AAGGGCGACCTTGCGCCCTCATGGATGGATCGGACCGGAGTAGCAGGAGCTAGGACCACTGCTCCCGCGGAGACGCACGGCTCGTAGAGCCTTGCTACGAGCACACGATAGCCCAGCCAGGATGTGGCAGCATCCTCGCCCGGACATAGGAGAATAGTTAGTGGAAGGGTTTAGCGTAGCTAGACCGGCCTCATGGGGCAGGAACAGTTCCTCATGGGCCCGTGGAACCAGTTAGCGGGAATTTAAGTTAGATTTAGAAATTGATTTTGGGAGACACGACGGACATAGAATGTGTAGTAGGACATAGCTTAGCAGTAGAGTTAAATGGAACGTGCATTAAAATAAGGGATGACGAGGGCACGAGCTAGTTAGGGGGACGTAGTTAGAGTGTGTTGAAAAAAGAAACAAAAGAAACATAATGAATGAATATGGGTCAGCGGGCCCAAGTGTGTGAGCGGAGTGAATGTGAATGCATGGTGCGAATGAATGATGAGGGAGGAGTGAATCCCACCAAAGGGAACCCGGGATTAGTGTAATGCTAGTTAGTGTTATTTAAATTAACCAATCGGATGTCGTTTTGTTGTTGGTGTTGAAAGAAGGAACGAAACCTTTTTGAAATGTGCAGGAGTCCATTGACCGGCTGGGAGCGTGGCTGTGGAAAGGTGAGACTGAGTAGAGGGCACCCCGGGCACGGAGAAGTCGGCCAGAGTAGGCCATGGGTCCAAGCGACTGGATAGTGGAATGGGCACGGGTGACCTCGGAAAGGCACCCGGGCACCAGAAATGCCACATGGGCATATACGGGGGAGTACCGGGAAGGGCACTCCCCGCGTTCATACGGAGTAGGTAGGCTCGGAGACAGCCTCAGGGCCGGGGTGCCGTAGTTTAAGTTCGGTAGACGGAAGTCCCTGCCAGTTGAGCCACGCTGCCCAGCCACGAAATTGTGCAAGGCACGAGAGAAATTTGCGGGCAGGCCCAAATTGATAATGGACACCAAAACAGGCAACGGGAATCATGGTTTCTAGACCCAATAGTTTAAAGGAGACAGGCGTGTTGAAAAGCCCCGGGATAGTTTAAAGTTTAATAAATGCTAGGATCGATAGGAAATGTACCCCTTCACACCATCCATCCCTTCGCTCTCCGTAGGCCACTGGACTCACTCACTGTGGAAGATTGCTGAACTCTGTGGAGGTTATTCTGAGGCTCCGTGGCCTCGAGACAGATCCACCTGTCTCTTCTTATTCCCTCAAGAAGGATCTTAGGGGTTGGGAGTAGGCAGGTAGGATAGGTTAGCCAGACAAAGACAGTAAGGGGGTAAGGACAAGCAATTATAAGAAAAATAAAAAAATAAAACGGGGAAGTCGAAATTTTGTGTTGAAAACTAAGGATGGGTATGGACAAAGACAGGCAAAGGCGATAGGTTGGGGGAGACAGTAGGTTAGGTCCGAGCCCGTTTTGGAGCGGCGGCACCACCGCACTCCCTCCACAGAACCTCACGGACCAGACCAGAGGCCGGCCAGCTTCATATGCCGGCCTGTGTGCTGCATCTGCTGGTGCGCGTTTGTCATGCCTTGTTGCCTGCCTTTGCCTTGACCCCATGCCTGCTTGCCCTGTTTGCATTGCCCTGTGTCACCATCTCAACCATGTGCGCCAGGACCATCTCTTCAGTGTGTTTGCAAGGACTGCCCTGCAGGCAGCCATACACGAGGACTGCATTTGAGCAGCCCGTGCGTTCATTTATGTTTTGCATCCAGTGCATCTCCATTCATTCTCCTGTGCCAGAGACTCCAATGAAGCCACAAACTGTTGACTTTGTTGTGCCTTCCTTCCACAGATAACAGGTCCTGGGCCATGGTTAGTGTAAATAGTTAAAAATGTAAATAAGTTTTGCAACCCACCTGTGTGTTTGTCTTAGCGCCAGCAATCTTAGTTTAGTTGTCCGTGTGAGTCTGATAGTTTAGTTACGCAGCGCACTAGGTTATTTATTTTTGGGACATGTATTCAAATGTCGCACTCAGGGATCCGTAGGTAAAACGTACGAGGGGGAAAAACCTACACCTGCAAGGCACACGAAAATTTACGACTCAGGACGAGTCCATAGAAATGGGGGGGGGGGGGTAGTGTTACGGATTTGGAAGCCCTTTGCACACAGACAGTCAGCAGCCCCTGCAGTTCAGTTATTTCAATAAGTATGTGTTTATAGTTAGGGTCCCATCCCTATGTCCAATGGGAATTTCATGTGTGCGCTGCGGGTTTATTTTTAGTCAGGTTTTTTTTACAACAACAACAACAGCGGCACCGTCCCTCACTCAACCTCGGTCGCCATTACGCACGGTGTCTTAGGTGAGGAGGTAGGTGGAGCTACAATCGCCTCAGATCGGGACTCCACCCAGAAGGGTGGGAGTTGCCCCGCCTACCGTGGGCCTGTCCGATGAGGGACGGCCAGCGAATCGCGCGACGCAACTGTCCAATCAGGAGGCGAGTGGCCAGGGAAGAAATCCCTCTCACCTCGGGAGAGGTAGAGTGATCGGCGCATTCTGTCTGGCTGTCTGGGTCTGCCTCGCCTGGTGTCGTCTGATCCAAGTGTGGAAGCTTTTTGGCCTTGATCGCCTGTCGCCTCATCGTCTCTCGCCTCGTCCGCCTTCGTGCTGGCTGGCGTCCGTCGCTCTATCCTTTGTCCCTGGTGCTTGGTGCTGCGTTGAGGCGGTGGCTTCGAGTCCCGCCACCGGACAAGCTCGACCAGACCGCACGAGGCGGACAGGTGCAAGTGCAGACTCTTGCCCTCAGCTCGCCTTCCCTCCCGAGCTGAAGGGCCAAATAAAGTCCGTGGCCACCATTTCTTTTGGGTGTGTGCATGTGTGTCTGTGGGCCCAGTCTATAAGTAGCAATTGTTTAAGTGCCTTGTACATTACTTGCATTCCTTCTTGATAGTCAGTTTAACTCTGCTCTTTTTGTGCTCCCCTGCCCCATTATAAATAAACCCCCCAATCGTTCAATGTACCAGCTCGTTGTTGTGCTTTCTATTATTGACCCAGCACGGTTCGTGCTTGAGAACCAGTAAGCCGATTGGGCTGTAAGTTGTCGTTTGGACCGACGGACTTTGGTAATTCCGCTCGGTTACACCGGACCGAGGTCGCTAGAGCGACCCGGTTCGACAGAGTCCGTTGAGGGTGTGACTTCCTCGGTAATTTGACGACGTGGGTACTTAGGTATATTGAAATTTGGCTATTAACCATACCCCACGCCATCAGAGAATTGGCGAGCACGGTCCTTAAGTGACCCGTGACCTTCGGAGTTATCCGAGAGTCACGACCTAAATTCCGGGGTGTTTGGTGGAGACGACCCTACTGCTCCCCCAAGTGGTCGTTTATCGCCACCAAACCCCGGCCCACAACAATATCAGACAGGGCAGGGGGTGGAGGGGGGAGGCCAGAGAGGAAACGGGAGAAGAGAGAAAGACCACTGACCTGCCTGCGTTGAGAGAGTGAGAGACCCAAACTCAGCCTCATCATGGGAGATACCAATGATCCTAAATACCGTGGTTTCCACAGCGTGAAGCCGAGAAAGGTGAGAGGCGGGGGCACCGGCCTAGGTGGGAGAGCAGTACTCCATCAGGTTGCGGATGAAAGCTTTGTATGTGTTCAGGAGCTCAGGTGTGCCAGGGAAGGACTGTGCACGACGGAGGATGCCCAGTCGGCGACTGGCTTTGGAGGCCTGCTTGGAAATGTGGCTTTCCCAGGAAACATCATGGCAGATGGTGAAACCCAGAAGCTTGACTGAAAGATTCTTCAAGAGCATTGTTGAGAAAGTAGATGAGGGGGGGGGGGGGGTGGAGGGTGGGCGGGGCGTTTCCAGAAGGTCCTTTCGGAGAGACATAGTGAGAGTATGCCTGTGTTGGCTTAATAGTTAGGGTGGTGGACTTGAGATCCTCAGAACCTGAGTTAAAATCCCACTCGGCTGTTGAATTAATACCATGTGGGATTGACTCTGCCTGTCATCCTTCCGAGGTTGGCAAAGTGAGTGCCAGCTTGCTGGTATCCTCTGTCGGAGTGGCATCCTGTCCAGGGTTGTACCCAATAGCCAAGGAGACTGCTTAGGCAACACCAATGCTTTGCACAGAGTATGGTCCCAATGGATGGATGGATAGTGAGAGTGTGAGATTTAACAGGATTGAAAGACATGTTCCACATGTTCGTCCAGCTTGTGATTTTATCCAGATCTGCGGAGAGTGAAGAGGCTACTGCTTGCCGATCTGAGGGAGGACAGATGGTACGGCAGAGGGTGAAGTCATCAGCAAAGAGATCGAGGATTTTCCAGAGATTTCCAAACATGCAGACAGAATTCCACATCAAATTGCACATTTCCTCCGATCATACACTTATCCATGCCAAGAGTTGTTTTCTGTGTCAATAAAAGTAAAAAGCATTTTGTAACGTTTTTGCATCGTGAACTACGCCGTCCTTTGGATGGACGTAAAGCCAGGTGTTCCGTCTGCTGGTATTGGTGGACATTAAATATCCCAGGATGTGATTTGACCAAGAAAAGATGAGTTGTTCCTTCCACCATGACTGACCCCAAATTGAACTCCATTTGAACTGGCACACCTTACCAAACTAGCTCTAGTTAAATGTCGGGCCTGGCCAGACATTTCTTGAGGGACTTGGGCCAAATTTCCTCCTTGGCCAACCTCACAAAATGTGGCATTTATTTGTCCCATCGAAGTAGTTGTATTAGTAGATTTGATGATGGCTGCCCCTTGTAATCAGAGAAGTCGACCATATTTGGTTAAAATTTATTAAAGCTTTGGTATTGTGCATCCATCCGTGATGTGGAGATCAATCAATGATTTGCTGTGTTTGTTGTAGCCTGGCCAAATGTAAACTACAACATCTCTGATATCTCATTTAAGTAAATTTATACAAATTGATTTTCATCACCATTTTGATGAACTGTTGTTTGAATGGTTTCAGGGATTTCAGACGGCTTTGTTTACGGCAACCAGGAGGATGCTCACCAATTCCTCAGATGTCTGCTGTGTGCAATGGAAGAAGACAATCTTCAAGAACATCCTGGGTGAGGGTTTTATGGTCTCTTCAATGTACATCATTTTTTTTGTTTTTGAGATCAACTTTTACTCACCCAAGCTTTACAATGTTCAGTGCATTATTGTACAGATGGTCGGTCTGAAATTATCTTATCGATTCAATCTGTCACAGAAAGTTATAATTATACTCCATCCTCAGTTACGAAGTGTTGAAATATTTGTCTTTGTTTTGTTTATCATTGCAGATGCTATCAGTTTACCACTTCAACCTTGGTGATCAAGGAGGTATTTGGAGACTTCCTCCAATCTCAGGGTGAGCTCTTAAAATGTATGTAACAAAATGTTTTGGTTGGGACTTTGCTCCCGGGGGTGAAATTCATGATGTTTGTTCAAATTTTATGGTTTGTGAGCAAATGGGAAAGGTTAGTTGAGCATTTGATGACTTCATTTATGAAGAGTATCAGGATGAGGATGACTACATATGCATAACTTACAAGTTTTCACAATAATCTTAAATTTACAAACAAATAATGTTTAAAAACTCAAAAAGTAGATTGGAATACATTTCTGCTCTCAATGAGTGCACCTGTATTCCTCTTTCAGTGAAATGCCTGAGTTGCGGCACGGAGAAAAACAGACACGAGGATATGATGGATCTTATTCTGGATGTCGAGGTTGGGATTTCATGCTTTGCTTTGGAATATTTGTTTTATATTTTCCACTTCACTTCCTGTTCAGAGTTTGTGCTGATAGATTAAATCCTTTGATAATTAACAAATTAAAGGAGCCTCAAGGTGGGTGAAACGGCATGCACGTTTCGGTCAATGGTGACATATCGGCCTACCTTGTACTATACAAGTGCTTACGCTACGGCCGTCGGGCTGCATACCGTTCACCACTAAGGTTGAAGGGAGTGTCCACTCTCCAGACAGCACAGAGCACACACACCCTGTCCAAATGGCAAGCACCAGTCTTACCAACAAAAGCACAACTTTATTCAAACATGTCAACATTCGTGTCAAATCGGGGAAACTTGGCCCCGTGCACGTCCTGGCCCGATAAAATGATTTTGTGATTTAAATTTCATTTGACTTGGATTATTTAAACTTCGTCAATGATTGTAAATTATATCACGACTTTGTCAATAATTGTAAATTATATCATGACTTTTGTCAATAATTGTAAATTATATCATGACTTTTTGTCAATAATTGTAAATTATATCACGACTTTGTCAATAATTATATATTATATGACGACTTTGTCAATAATTGTAGATTGTATCACGACTTTGTCAATAATTGTAAATTATATCATGACTTTTCAATAATTGTAAATTATATCATGACTTTTGTCAATAATTGTAAATTATATCACGACTTTGTCAATAATTATATATTATATGACGACTTTGCAATAATTGTAAGATTGTATCACGACTTTGTCAATGATTGTAAATTATATCACGACTTTGTCAATAATTATAAATTATATCACGACTTTTATCAATAATTGTAAATTATATCACGACTTTGTCAATAATTATATATTATATGACGACTTTGTCAATAATTGTAGATTGTATCACGACTTTGTCAATGATTGTAAATTATATCACGACTTTGTCAATAATTATAAATTATATCATGACTTTGTCAATAATTGTAAATTGTATCACAACTTTGTCAATAATTGTAGATTGTATTACGACTTTGTCAATAATTGTAAATTGTATCACGACTTTGTCAATAATTATAAATTGTATCACAATTTTGTGAATAATTCTAAATTGTATCACAACTTTGTCAATAATTGTCAATTATATCACAACAAAAATTGAAGTGAATAGTTAATACATTTCATTTTCTCGTGTCTCACCCTCTTTCTGCTTTCACGGCATCCCACCCCCTTCCTAATTCTCTGGCGTCCTGCCCCTTCGTGATTCAACACTTTTCTTCCTGATTATACGTTTCATTTTAACATACATAATAAATATTCATGTGAATTATTAAAATAGCCTTTCCTGTTCCACATTGCATGCTTTGGTTCTACGCTTCAACCATTTAAACATAAGCTGAGGTTACTGTCTAGTCTCATGGACATGTGTTCAAGTAAGTACACAAGATATGAGAAGTAAATTTAAAATAAATGTATTTTTGCTGGGAATAAAACAAAAAATGTCCACTGCATGAAGTTGACAAAGACGAGTTAAACAGCTTTTCAGAACATAACTTTGTGTCTTCATTCCTTGATAGCTTATACTTCAAGGTTTATAAGTAAATGTGGGACATGACACAAGTTGAAGTAATACCACAGTGACTTGAGACTTGACTTCAGACTTGCCCTCAAAGACTTGAGACTTGGCTCAAGTGATTGTTGACATCTCTGCATATTTGCTCCATTACAAACCTCAACGATGTGTGTTCAAATTTTATGGTCATGTTTAACCAAAAATCTGTTGATTATTTTCAGGTGTAACGCAAAGAAGCCTGCTGCACTCACATCCACAATCGAGAGCCCTCCAAATGTCCTCACCGTCGCACTTCGGCGTTTCAGTTCCTTCACTGGGAAAAAGATTTCAAAGGTAATTTTGTCAATTTTTGGAATGGTCCTCCACAATGACTACGCTTGATTCATCAGATGTACCTTACTCGGACATGGGATCTTTGTCACGACAATGTTCATTCCAAATATAAAAATCATGTGAACAGTGTGACCTCGTGAAATGACCAATAAACCTGGTTACGAGCAGCAACCTTAACTATTTTTCATTTGGATTGAAATGGTGTTTGAACATTTGCTTTCAAGGCCATAGAAAAAGATATATCAGTTGATCGTGTGGATTTTTAAAAAATAAAAATAAAAAAGGAAGGAGGAGGCCCCTTTTATTTGTTGTTTGTTTTTCTTGTTGTTTTTTAGTTGTTTCAAAATTGCTGCCAGCTTTTAGATTCAAGATGGCCACCAGATTTTTTTAGTTCAAAATGTCCACTGACATTTTCATTCAAGGACCCTTCATGTTTCACGCACAGAAACGCTTAAAAATAAATAAATTGAAAATGATCACACATCATACACCTAGGTCATATACCCGACACATCACCAACACACTCACGAGGCCTTTTTAATAAAAATACCATGGCTTCAGGACTTTAGTTCCCATCTGAATTTGCAAGCACATGAAAACCATCTTTCCAAATGGAAAGCGCAGTGAGCGGCAGCACAGCACTCAGCGCTGCGGCTCGTTTATAAAAAGAAATTATCCTTTCGAAGAATGGTGCAAGTTGTACATGAAGATATGGATTTTTTGGGGGGATGTTTGACAAAATAACAAATAAAAATTAAAAAATGAAGCGGCTTCAAAAAAGGAAGCGGACGGGGACTATCAACTGGTGTTTTTTTTATTTTCTATTTGCCCGAACCCCAACCCTAATGTTTTTTTTTTTCCTCCCCCCTTTGCCTCTAACATGTCCTTGTTCCTGTGCAGGATTTCCCATTTCCAGAAACACTTGACATGCGCCCATACATGTCACAGCCCCACGGCCCTGCCATTGATTACAACCTGTTTGTTGTCCTTGTGCACAGTGGTACAAGCACTTGGCAAGGGCACTATTACAGTTACGTTAAGGTGAGTGATCCATGTGATCATTTTCTGCATTGTTTCTTTGTCTCAGACTGGGTTTGGGGAAGCCTTGCAGGCCTAGGCTCGCACTTTGTGCAAGTTACATGATTTAAATCTATTTTTATTTTCTCCAAAGCAATTAACAGCAACCAATCAATACAAGTCCAGGTATATCATAAGGAATATTAAGCCGGGTGTCCAATATATACGATACTTGCTTTTGCCCCTCAGATATTTCACCAGAGTTCATATTAAGCAAGCTGGTTGATCCTCGTCCTTCGTGCCATCCACCTGGAGAGGAACCTCGTTGCTGCCAAAGTAGATTCTCATTTGCCAGTAATTCATTGGGTGGTTTGCCATTGTCTTTAAGGGAGCAATCCAGGCAGGAGTTTGGACGGTGCACCAGAACACAATATTTTTGGACCCTGTGATTAAAATTGTGAACTCCTGCCAAAACCTGGTCTTTTTAGTCTCCATATTAAATGACAAGTGGTACATTATGGTCTCTCGCAGACTCGAGCTGGATCAGCTTGGAGAGTCTTAAGGCCACTGAATGGTGAACTTCGAATGTATGAATGTTCTTTCATTTCTTGTGTTTCTGTCTCATAATGAAATGCTAACAATTGTGTGTGCCTCCTGGCAGGCCAGCAACGGCAGCTGGTATAAAATGAATGACTCTGTCGTCAAGAAAGTGGAATTGAGAGGGGTGTTGCTTGAAAAGGCATACCTCTTGTTCTACAGTTGTTCAGCTGGTGGTGAAAATACGGAACCATCAGACAGTGTTGAGATGTAGCATGGGGATCTAAAGTGGTAAGTCTGTCTGAATGATGTCTTGTTGTCGTCATGCACCTTTAAGTTGCTGTTGGCAATGTGCTGTTGCTTCAGTGTTACACAGATTATTGCGGTTCTTTCACCCTGCCTTTAATGTCCCATGTGTCTTCAGGAGTAACAAACAAGCCAGAGCCAAGCCTCGTTGCAAGATTGACACCGAATATTTATCGAGGTGTCTGTACGACCATCATACGGGAAAGAGCAGCGCTTTGCCAGTGGTGCCAACACATGCACCACTGTGTTGTGGCACGAGCAAGGCTTCTAGAAAGAAAAGACAAAGACAAGATGACTGCGACGATGATTGTGAAGGCACCAAGAGGGTGCGTCACCCTGATGATGAAGTGGGATCTGGTATCTCGAGCCCCGAGCTGTGAGTCCTGTTACTAACGAGATCACTTAATACAATATATTATCTATAAATACAGATTTTATTTTTGAATAAACTCCTGTCCCATTCCATCTTCTTTAACCCCCTCTCACCCCACATTCTCCCACCCCCTTTCTTGAACTGCTTCATTCCCACTCTCCTGTTCCTGTCACTTTCTGTTTCGATCAACATTTACTTGATTTGCTAGAAGCACTTCTTTAGTTTTAGAGACAATCAATAAGTCCATTGGCTGACTGAAAGAACCAATGACAATGTTTCATATTTTTCTTTCTTTTTAAACAATTTATACCTTTAACTGGGTGAACACTTATGTTCACTCTCCAATGTTAAACCACAGACTTAATGACCAAACAGACTGAAATAAGAGTTATTAATGTGTCGACAAATGTAGATTTTTGTAAAACTGTACTGTGATCTTCCAGGTCGATTTATGGTGGGCCAAATTTACCAAATGTGTTTATCGCTTGTAGAATCGATAATCTGATGATCACCCGTTCAAAGTTAATCATAAAGGCATGTTTAAGGCCTTGAAGCAAGCATATATAATTGGTAGTTTACATGAGGCGTGAATATGGATGTGTTAAGCAGTAATGTACTTGATTTAGCACAAGAGGATAGTATATTGTTGCGGGGCAGGTATCGGCGACGAGCACGACACCAGATGAGCAGTAGAGTCGGCTCCACCGATCACCCGGAATGTATAGGTCGTCACCCGGATAACTCCGGAGCCGACGGGTCCTTATCGACCGAAGTTCGCCAATAGGTCGACCACGTGGGTAGGGTCGATGCCAATTTCAATTTACCTAAATACCCACATCGTCCAACTACCGGGGAAATTCACCCTCGACGATGCTCGTACGGAACGAGACGCTAGCATACTCGACACGTGTGCGCCCGAGCGGACGGTCACCGAGCTTTCGTCGGTCCAAATGTCCTTTACAGCGGCAACAGCCTGGCTAATTCTCCAACACGCACCGTGTTAAACCAATGGAAGAAACACAAAACGAACTGATACATTGAACACATGGGTTTATTTTTATATAGGTGGGAAGGGGGGAGCACGTAAGAAGCAGATTATCACGATAATAGAAATGAAATGCAAATAATGTACAAGGCACTTAACAGTTGCTACTTAAAGACGGGCCCACACACAGATACAGAAACGGACCCCAATGGTCTTTATTGAAGTCTTCCAGCTCGAGGACAGGGAGCTGGAGACCAGAGCCTGCGCTTGGACCTGCCACCTCGTGTGGTCTTCGACGATCCGGCGCGACAGGGACTCAAACCCGTAACACGATGCCACTCCAAGCACCAGGGACAGAGGAAAAGCGTCGGACGCCAGGTGGAATGAGACGAGAGACGACCAAGCACTGCCAAGCCGACCAGACCAGACAAGTCGATCTCCAGCACCTCAAACCCGATCGCCCAACCCTGAC
>CM068967.1:73016602-73045509 GCA_035128595.1 Eptatretus atami
ACCTCTTTGTCAAAAATTTCAGCCCGATCCATGAAAAACTATGCCTAGTATGCAATTATATAGCGACCACCCATGTCGCCTACCGGCTTGTTTCCTACTCGTCCGTCAGCAAAGCAATCGGCACGCTTTACCGGTCAACTCCAAATGCCTTGATATTCATTTTAAAGGACCATGCTCTTGGGGCCTGTTTAGTTTGCAAGTGACTTGCTTTTGCTGCTACATTGTAAACGGGACGCCTCAGGGGCGTGTTCTTTTTCAATTAACGCATTACCAGGCCATGTGTAACCGGAGCACGACCAACAGGGATGAAAAAAAATTTAATGAAACCCTTTTTTCTATAAAAATATGAATTGCTCTGAATCGATGTTGATTCCGGTTCACTTCTCGATTCCTTTCAATTCCATAGCTGGAATGGAGTACTTTGGAATCAATTCCACCCACCACTATTAAGCACTCCAATGAAATGGTTGATAAACGGCTGTGGCTTGGTCATAAACTCCGTCCGGAGTATAAAACAACGTGCGAATTGGACAAATGAACACTTTTTATTTATTTTTTTAGCAGTCGGAACTGCTGCTCAGTTCAATTCCACAGTTTAAATTTTGAAATTCAGTTCAAGGTAAGAGGTTGTCGAGTTTATCACATTTCAGCTGTTGTACTGTAATGCTTAAACGTTGTGATGTATCCAGCCATTCGTAGATATGATAATCAGGCATTCGATGATATGAGTGAGGAAAGTGAAAAAAAAATAAGCTTTCATGATTGTTTTGTCGTTAAGCACCATCGCAGCCTGTTCCAAGTCAAGGCATTGTTGAGTAGGCCGAACAAAATGGCGAATTAAGACCCCAGGAAACTGACGGAGGGCTGACTCAGGGGCGAGCCAAGGATGACGCCGTAATGATGGATAATTAAATATGGCTGTTAATTATCTTTAAAAGTGGTGTTTAAATTAACCCAAACACCCAATTTTTTCATTCATGCACTACCTTGGAGTTCCTTTGGTATGCATGCAATGTTTGGGGTCGCTAGGTTTCATGGTTTTGGAGTTGTGGAGGAGACGCACTGATGGACTGACACACATTGACATTTCGTATTATGGATCTGTGACTTTTTGTGACTGTGACTTTTAGGAGCTGGATCGCCCCCTGTATAGTTTGGAGCAGCTGTCCCCCGGTGGGTGACTCTTATCTGTCTCGACATTGAAGTCACACCTGTGTGACTGCTGATTCACTGACAAAATTGAAGTTTCTGAACGAAGCACACGAGACGCTGTTGAAGGAGCAATTGGAAAACCCTCTATTTTATGACAGTATGAGGTCTGAAAACACCGTGAAGGACAAATACAGCAAGTGCATTGAAGTCAAGGGACGATATGTTGAACAAGAGCGAGAATTGCTTTGCAATGCATGTCACCTACCGACGGTAAATTTTCTAAGTCGAAATAGGACATAACTCTGAAAAATTGACGAAACGCCCTAAAACTCGAACTTGTTCTGTAACTTATCATAATCAAGCCATTGAACAAGTTTCAGTTGAATATGTTGAAGGGTATGTGGGGGAAAAAGTCTGAAAAACCACAGGTGGGACGGACGGTCGGATGGAGAGCAAACCTATAGTCCCCTTCGATGAAAACAAGAGGGGACTAACAACAAAAACAGCATTGGCATGTGTTGGATCATTTATTTATTATCTTTTTACATTTAATGAAAGGTCCTTAGTCTTGGTGGAGCTTGTATACAAATCACCAACAGGGCAAAGCATTCGTTTACTTAAATGTGAAGTACATTTACATGAGTAGACAATGGGCAAATACCTATACAGTGTATGGGATTTTAACCTGGGTTCGAAGCATCATGAGTCATCAGTTCAGATGGGCATGCTAAACAGGCTCACTATCTGCCTCGTATCTCGTTTCTATACCATTTGAACGCCCTTTGTATCGACCTTGTATTGTCATTTCTTCCCTCTTTAGGTGTTTCCCTGAAGGGGTAGCAAGACTATTGTAATGTGTCTGTCTGTCTGTCTGCTGTCTGTATCTATGTGTCCACATCTATATATTTTCGCTTTAAATTTTTTGGTTCACGAGTCAGTAAGTGACCACTATATTCATTATGGGTGTGTGTCTGTCTGTCCCTCTGTTCGGTCCAGTGCTCCGTTAATACAATGGCGATTTCGATGAAACTTGGTTGGTAGGTTCATACCATGACCTAGTTGTGTGCAAATGAGAACCGTTGCTATGGACACCACCGTTGCCTAGCAACGGGACTTTGAAATTTTTGAAGTCATAAAAAAATTTATTTTTCGAAAATCAAAAATCGGGCCACGAGCAACTGTGGGCAGTACATTCAGCCATATTGTCAAAAATTTCCAGCCGGATCCTCTGAAAACTGTCGGAGAAGATAGACTTTGAATGAACCCTGGTCGAAAACAATAAAAAACGAAGTTCGTTATATCTCAGAGACTATGAGTCAGATATACATGAAACTGGTATGGTAGGTTCATGGTATGTCCTAGTTATGTGTGAGAAAGAACCGTTGCCATGGACCCTCCGTTGCTAGCAACGGCCGAAAAACCTCTAAATGTGGGGGTATTTTAACGAAAAAAAAACAATCTGCAGCATTAACCCTTGAAGCTAGAATCATGAATTTTCTTGTGCTTAATCCTCAGGTCATTCCCCATCGAACGGGCCATCGCGTCAGGTTCTATTGGGTAGTCGACTACCCATGTCCGCTACCGGCTTGTCTGTCTGTCTGTCTGTCCCAAGCATAGCTCCGTGGGTTTTTATCCGATCCTGATAAAATTTGGGTGGGAGGTTTATATCATGATCTAGTTGTGTTTTCCTGAGAATGGGCGTGCTGCGCCAATTATGGGCGGAGCCACGCCCAAAAAACGTGTTTTAGGGGTAGCCGATTTCAAGTTACATCTTTCTCGAGGGGTTTGTCGAATCTGGCAGGGGTTTTGTATTTGGTTAGCCCAATGGCACCTGCATAGCCCCACGGAGCTCGATTTTCATTTTCATCCCAAGTCACAAGGTCATGAACTTAGAAAATGTCAAAAAATCAATAAATTGGGCATCGAGCTCCTCGGGTTTTCAACTGTTTTGAATGAAAGTTGGTATGCAAGTAGTGCTCTTCGAGTACTACAACTTTCATCATTTACGTTTTTCCCGATTCCCGCCAGTTTGCCCGTGGCGTCCCTCGAAGGTCAAAAAATAAAAAAGGCGAACCGTGTACATTGCTCGTGAACCATCGCCGTCTCCAGACTTGTTTTTCTTTGCAACTACTTACTTGTCCAATCGATGCAAAACTTTAACCACAGGAGGTACCCCCCCCAATTGAGAATTTATTTTATATATAATAATATATATATATATATATATATATATATATATATCTCTGACATCATAGGTCACATGGTATGACAGCCATATTGGATTAAAGGGAAAAAAATGGATATATTTTTGTCATATGTCATCAACTCCCCATGGCTTACACAGAGTGATAACGATGCCTTCATCGGTGAAGTGGTATTCCAGCCATAATTGGTTGAATCAAAATCCTTCTCCAAAAAATCTGAAACTTCATGGATCTGATCTACTACCCGATGTGAGTGAAGAATTAAATTGATGACGTCATTGGTCATGTGTTCTGCCAGCCATATTCGATTGAAAATAAAAGCGTAAAAAATGTTTTTCTCCAGAACCGCTTAACAGATCTATGCGAAACTTCATACGTATGATCGACGAGCCATGGGGAATATCGTTTGAATTTGTTATTTTCATATTCACCTTCATTGCTGCAATTCAGCCTTAATGTGCACAAAAGTGGTTGTTATGTATCCGAATAATGGCAACGTGTGTGGCATAATAGGGCGCATGGATGATACGGGTATATGAGCCATAATAGCAGTGGGTCATAATAGCGTGTTCCATTAACGATGTTTTTTTTTTTTTCAGAATGAGCGTGCGAGACGAGACTGTGTCCTCTGCCGAGTGCCCTTCTAGTTACCTGTGGTTTTGATTTCAAAGTTGCCAAGAATGCTTTGGCAAGGCCCTTAATCCCTGCAACTGAATGCATCATGGCAGGATTGACGCATTATCTGCATATTTACATGCTTAGAGTGTTGGCTTTGTGTATAAATGAGATCGTACTTCGAACCACTACATCCTGCTTTGGAAATTTCTTGACTGTAAATGCACCTCATTAATCAAGTCACGGCTTGGTTACTATACAAAATGCAAATATGCACAAATACAATCCCATCAATAATTTGAATTACCTGTCATCATTTTCTTGTTCTGATACAAGCATAATCGCAAAATAACTCCCTATTCACCCCCTCCAAAATTTTTTTCACGGGAATGTGAACAGATTACTAAACAGTATCACTTGAACCAAAAAAACGTCATGCAAGTCAAGCGTGGATAAAGGATGAAAGAGAGATATGTAATAACAGGATGAGTTACATATGAATACATAATCAATGGCACTTCCTATAGTATAGAACATTAGAGACCGAGCTCGCTGTACATGTCCTATTTAAAATGGCTCATATACAGACCACAGTTGGAATGGTCACACAATTTACAAAAGCCACATTTTCATAGAATGATATTAATAGTTGTTTCAACATCAGGACCTTTGCCGATAAATATTGTTTTCGAATTGGCAAAATCACAGAAATCAAAAAAAAATTCAATGTGAACTAATAATACGAATTTTAAACACAAAATAGCGTCGGCCCAATTGTAAATGCATGACACAACTGTTGGTGCATTTTATTATTTTCTTTAAACAAACAAACAAAACAATATATATGTATAACACACACACACGCACCAGTCAATAAGTCACCTTAAAATGGTGATATAAATTCGAGAATGTAATAATGAGTGTCGTTGTCGACGACATATGTTATATCTACGGGTAAGAGTCATGTTTTGCCTGTTTTAGATCGGGCAACATTGAGTGTATGACGTCGGTGGAGCAGTTCCAAGATGGCGGCTCCCTTCGAAGCGTGTACCAGGGAGGAACAACGTTCTGTCATCGGCTTCTTGGGAAGTGAGGATGTGAATCCCAGTGAAATCCATTGCAGAATGAAAATTCAATATGGTGATGTTTATCGCTGCAGCAGGTGTCCGACTGGGACAGGAAGTTTAAAAGTGGAGTTCTTTCAGTTTGGGTGTGAGTTGTCTTGGCACCCACCTTGCAGACACTTTGCGGAACCCCAGCACGTTGTGAATGATATGGTGTGCTGAACCATGGCTAATTTTCAATTTGGAGACTACTTCATCCGGCGTATGTCGATGCAAAATCTCAAGTCTGAACTCTCAAACTCTGTCCTCCCCTCCAAATCCCTCCATCCCCTCCCTTACCTTTGCCAGCGGAGATGCCAGCGTTCATGGCTTTAATTAATTTCCACACATGCCATAACCTCAAGAATCTCTTAAGCTAAGCCGGATTGCAAAATTTAAGCTCCAGACTTGAACTTATCAGCAGTTCCGATGCGAAAAAAAGTGATAATTTGTCCAATTCGGACATTGCTTGGGGCATTTCCGGGTGCACGGGGTTATATGACCCGATGGCAATGGGCAATTGCTTGCCAAGCCAGGTGTTCCGTTGGAGTACTTACTTTAGTGCTTAAGCCACTTGGTGAGCATGCATATGCTAAAGAAGGAAATCTGTTTTAAAAAAAAAATATATAAAAAATTTAAATAATTACCATGCTTCCGAAGTTTGAGCATGCATCTCGGAAAGTAACCATATCAAGACCACACGAGTCCCATTTCATATATCCATGCATATGCTAAAGAAGGAAATCTGTTTAACAATAAATAAATACATAAATAAAAATAATGAGCATGCTCAGACATGTTCGAGTATAGGCAACAGTTAGGTAAGCTAAGTGTGTAAAGCCAAGCTGTCACCAAAAAAGTTTTTGTGGTGAAGATATAAAAGCGAGTGAACGTAAAGTTTGGTGTCAAACTTGGATAGGTGCCTACACGAATTCATGCACAGCTGAAGAATCGTTTTTCAACACATCAATCATTGTGCACAGAAGAGCTAAAGGAAGATGGAAGGCTGACGTGTACTCAATTGATAGCTTGCTCTGAATTCCTGAAGCTTGTCTTGTAATGGCTCAATCCCTGATGGTGGCAGCACTCGTCTGAAAAATGCTGTTCTGAAATAGTGCGAATTAAAGGGGCGCTGCATCTCAATGTGTGTAGTCCTTCAGATCAAGACTTTAAGCTGGCTGTCCATTCTGCATCTATTTTGTGAACTTTAACCGTCCCAGGTGTCGTTCAAGAAAGTAGTCTATTGTGCTCTCTGGCCCCTGTCTAAGTTCCATACCTCTAAATTAAATGGAAGATGCAAGTGTTAAATCAAGTTCAGTTCATTGTAATAAAAAGTAATTATTCCCACGTTATTGTGGGGTTGGAAGGAGGAGGGGTTTGGCCTAAGTCTTTCATGAACAGGCTGGCCAGGCCTAACACTCGATTGAAGTAGTTCGGGCAGGAATTTTGTAATTTTGCCATGGTGCTGGCGATAGCTTGCCTACTCTTCACCAAGGACAGGATAAGATCTTTAACGTCCACCAACGAATGCTTGCAGACGGGACTCCGGGACTCCCGTTTAACGTCCATCCCTCGGGATGGCACGCACATTGATGAATCACCCTGCCTGTAAAACACCGGGATGGTAGTTTATAGCTGGTCAAGATTCAATCCGACGCAGGCTAGACAGGTTCGAGGCGAGTGTGCCTACCTCTAGATCTAGCCCACCCTGTCAGCACATCGTCCTCATATGTCTGTATTTACTTCGCACGAGCGTAGTGCAAAGTGGGGTTAGGCAATTGCTTCATTCTGTCTGTATGTCTGACAGAAGTCAGTCTATGATCAAGCAACCACTGAATTTAAATTGAATGTTATACTTCGAACACTATAGAACACGAATTGGAGCGTGAACCTTCAGTTTAACAATACTTTGGCTCAGAATTTGGCAAATTGTACGGAGTCTCGTCCCGAGTGCGCATGCACCCTCGCAGTAAAGCAGTTTCTACAGTCTGTCTGCCTGTCTGGCAGTGAAACAAAATTGAAAATCGTTCAAACAGGAAACCTACTGTTTTTAGGGAAGTCATAAAGAACACAAACAACAGGAACAAATATGTAACACGATAAAGTGGTGGAAAAGTGGTGCATGGTGGAAAAGTGGTTAAAGTGGTGCATCAACAGCAGTAAATTTACAGAATTTTATTTCCGCAACTTTTTAAATCCTTATTTTATTTTATTTAAATTATATACGTCTTCTTATTCTTCTTCTTCTTGCATATGACAGCTTTGTTGCCGGGTAGCTATCATTTTGTTGGGGCGTGGCCGTGCTGCTGATGCTGTGCCCCCATACCAGTACACTGGTACTTATTTCACTGACCTCGGAAGGATGACAGGCTGAGTCAACCCCACCTAGTGTTAATTCAGCAGCAAACAGCACTCAAGCTCAGGATCCTAAGATCCCAAGCCAGTCACCTGAACCGCTAAGCCAACACCAGGCTTAATTACATACTTGAACCATGGAGAACACAAATGGCCTTTTTGTCACTTTCAAAAACGTTCCGTTTAGCTGTACTTGGACAAAATATTACGGTATTTTACATCATCTTAACCAATCAAATTTGCTGCTTGCAGACCCCGCCCATTTTCCTTTTTTTCTGAGGACTGCGTGGAGTAAGGTGTTCTATGAACTCTCGAGTTAGTCATGTGTTTGTATTTTAGTGAATATACTAAACTGCTTACAAGTGCTTCTATAATTGGTACGGTCGTTGTAAATTATTTGGATTTACAATTCACGAAAATTACCCATGAACCTCCGACTTGTGTCCATGCATTATGAATCACTCAGCTGCTGATGTGAGTTACATATTTGTGACGATGTGTGAAGGAAAAATCTTAAAATCCACAGAATTTTGGCATTAGTGGCCATTTTAATTCAATATTTCCTTCATTGATTCATCAACATAAGTGCACGTGAAAGCATTTCATGGCAGAATGAGCTGCATTATATGCTACAATGGACGACAGGCGGGTGCGAAAGACAAGTTTGGAGTTGCTGATGTCACTATAGCATAATCGTGACGTCTTGTGGAAGAAACATTTTCGGTTGTCAAAGCGACAACCACGGGAAATATTTGAGCGATGCATTTCGAATGGAAAAGGCAATAGAAAGAATGTGAGTTGGAGACAGGTAGAGCAAAACATTCCATAAACTACGAGACGGGCACTCGGTGGAGCGCATACCTCCGCCATTAAATGCCTGATCCACAAGAACATATTGGATCCAATACATTTTTCAAATCTCATGCGATATTGTTGTGGGGCCGAGTTTCGGTGGCGAGCACGACCGCTAGATGGAGCAGTAGAGTCGGCTCCACATGAACACCCGGAATTTATAGGTCGTCACCCGGATAACTCCGGAGCCGACGGGTCCTTATCGGACCGAAGATCGCCAATAGGTCAACCGCGTGGGATAGGGTCGATTGCCAATTTACAATTTACTTAAATACCCACTCGTCCAAACTACCGGGGAAATTCACCCTCGGCGAGCTCGAGCGGAACGAGCCGTTAGCGTGCTCGAACCATGCGTAACCCGAGCGGATGGTTACCGAGGTCCGTCGGTCCAAATGCCAATTTGCCGCTTCCAAATTTCCCAACACGCACCGTGCTAAACCAATAAAGAAAACACAAAACGAGCTGAAACATTTAACAGGAGATATACGGCGCGAAGGTGGATCAGACAGAACCCGGCAGGCCAGACGAGACGACCAGGCGACAGGCTGAAAGGCGACCAGGCGACCGACCTTGACGTTCTCCGCACCAGACAGAACGCCCGAACACTTATTCACCCCTTCTCCAGAGGGGAGGAGCCGCTTGCCATGGACCCGCTCTCGCTCACTGGACGGTTTTGCGCGCAAAATGCGCTCGCGCCCCCGTGATTGGCCAAAAGGGGCGCCAAGTCCGCTGATTGGACCGGGGGCGTGGCGGACCACCCTCAAACAGGGAGAGTAACATTGTCCTGCGTGGGCTGCGCTCATTGGCCGACTGACGGCAACCTCGCTCGCATCCCCCGATTTGTCGAGAGCCGCCGCAAGGTCCCTCCTTGAACTCCGCCCACCGCGAGCGCTATGACGTCGGGTTGAGGAAGCGAGGCGAAGGCGTGTTGTTGTTATCGTTGTTGATGTAAAAATGTAAAAGAAAACCCTGACTATCAAAATAACTCAGCAGCCCATGAACATTTCATTCCCATTAGACTAGGGACGGGACCCTAACTAGAAACACGTACTTACCGATCTAATTGTTCTATAAGGATCTGAATGCTGAGTGCAGTAAGCTTCCAAATTCGTAACAACATATCATTTTTGGCCCGATCTCTCAATGGTGAAGAATCACTTACAAAATGATCAGATCCGGATCCGGATTCGGATCTTCATCAAAATTGAATCAATTCTTCCTTGTCAGACACCCAACATGTCCACCAAGTTTCGTCCGAATCCGTCCACAACTTTTTGAGATCTCCTGCTATATATCATTTTTGGCCTCATCTCTCAATGGTGAAGAATCATTTTTAAAATTCCAGTAGTCAGATCCGGATCCGGATCTTCACCAAAATCTAATCAGTTCGTCCTTGTCACACACCCAGCCTGTCCACAAAATTTCATTCGGATCCGTCCACAACTTTTTAAGATATCCTGTACGCAGACAAACAGACAGAAAGGGGTGAAAACATAACCTCCTTCACCTTCAGTGGCGGAGGTAAATAATGACACTCAGTGGAGTGCATACCTCCACCAGGCTGAACAGTTCACGTTTTGTATCCCACTGAAAGGCCGGATCCGAATCCGGACGTGAACCAAAATCTAATCGGCTTGTTTGTTCTTGTCACCTCCCAAACTCATCCACTAAGTTTTGTCATAACCCGTCCACAACTTTTATGATGTATCGTTTTTGGCCTTTTCTCACAATGGTAAAAATTACTTTGAAAGTCAAACAATTCTAGTACCCAGATTCGGATCCTCACCAGAATCTAACCAATTCATCCTTGTCACACCCCCAACCTCTCCACCAAGTTCCGTCTGAACCCGTCCACAACTTTAGAAATATTTTGCTGTATATCGTTTTTGGCCACATCTCTCAATGGTAAAAATTACTTTAAAAATCAAAAAAATTGGAGTATCTGGATTCAGATCTCCACCAGAATCGAACCAATTCATCCTTGTCATGAATACACCCAACCTCTCCACCAAGTACCATCTGGATTTGTCCACAACTTTTAGAAATATTTTGCTGTATATCGTTTTTGGCCACATCTCTCAATAGTAAAAATTATTTTAAGAATCAAAAAATTATATTAGCTGGATTCGGATCGTTACCAGAGTCTAACCAATTCATCCTTGTCATACACCCATGCTGTCTACAACGTTTCTACCCAATCCGTCCATAATTTTTAGACACATGCTACATATCGTTTTTGGTCCTATCTCTTAATGGTAAAAATTACTTTAAAAGTCAAGCAATTCTAGTATCCAGATTCGGATCTTCACCAGAATCTAACCAATTCATCCTTGTCACACCCCCAACCTCTCCACCAAGTTCTGTCTGAACCCGTCCACAACTTTAGAAATATTTTGCTGTATATCGTTTTTGGCCACATCTCTCAATGGTAAAAATTACTTTAAATATCAAAAAAAATTGGAGTATCTGGATTCAGATCTCCACCAGAATCGAACCAATTCATCCTTGTCATGAATACACCCAACCTCTCCACCAAGTACCATCTGGATTTGTCCACAACTTTTAGAAATATTTTGCTGTATATCGTTTTTGGCCACATCTCTCAATAGTAAAAATTCTTTTTAAAAATCAAAAAACTATATGAGCTGGATTCGGATCGTTACCAGAGTCTAACCAATTCATCCTTGTCATACATCCAACCTGTCCACCAAGTCTCATCCGAATCCGTCTATAACTCGTACGATGTAATCGTTTTTGGCCCGATCACTCAATGGTGAATAATCCTTAAAAAATTATTGTACCCGGATCTGGATCTTCACCAAAATCTCATAAACTCGTCCTTGTCGCACACCCAACATGTCCACCAAGTTTCGTCTAAAACCGTCCACAACTTTGTGAGATATCATGCTCACAGACAGACAGACAGAGACAGACAGACAAACGGGTGAAAATATAACCTCCGTCCACCTTCCATGGCGAAGGTAACAAAGGTTCTCAAGTCGTTATCCATGAGAAAACTACCCTTGATCAGAGCGCAGGTTTCCTTTTCAGTGTTGTTACTTCCTCGGTGTAAGGTTATCCTGTTTGCTACGGTCACATTAGAGAAACAGGTGCGTTTTTCTTAAATGCGTACCTCGTAAAAGCAAATGAATTATTGCAGTTTGGTTTGTGCTGTTTTCAATTTCCCCATCTTGCCTTGAAGTGCAACGTCTGATATGTAAACCGGGATGTCTCTACCGTGGGATGCAGTTCCTCCCTTGCGATCCCTGCCAAAGTGCCCTGAGCCCGCAATTTCAAGTGACACTTACCTTGAACCCAAACCCCGTGACCACTGCTCGGTGGCTCGGATCAAAGAAGCATTTATTCTCGGAAATTTGCGCCTTTGATGCAAGAAAAAATGTCCATTAAACTCTTCGCATTGACAGTTTTGCCTGCTTCAGGACCAAGAGAATTGTGCTGATGGCTTTCATTGACTGGCACGAGCTAACTATGAAGGCATTTAAACCCTTAACTGCCTCTGACAGCTGGATTATGGTACTTAGTTGAGTTTGACAAGAAAAAATACTTCCTCGTGTAACTTCACTGGAATTGTCCTTGGGGGGGGGAATACGCGTGAAACTACATCTAGTTTATGCGCTAATTTCTCCAAGAAAGTCGTATTACTGCAGGTAAATGAACAATTAAGGCAAATCTCTGGAGGAATGCCAATACCGTAAGCAGTCTGTTTTGCAAACGTCCATAAGGTCTTTGTTCTCACACTGAATGCAAAATTATTTTTCAAGGTACCAAGCGAGTTCCTAAGAGTTCCCAATTACCTCTGCCATCGATTGTGAAGGATGTTATGTTTTCACCCCTGTCTGTCCATCTGTTTGTGGGCAGCATATCTCAAAAAGTTGTGGACGGATTCGAAGAAAACTTGGTGGACACGTTGGGCGTGTGACGAGGAAGAAATGATCAAATTTTGGTGAAGATCTGGACGTGATGATTATTTAATTTTAAAAGTGATTCTTCACCATTGAATACCGGGCGTAGTGGCGTGCGCCTGTAATCCGGCTACTCGGAGGCTTG
Organism: Eptatretus atami; assembly: GCA_035128595.1. Taxonomy (NCBI): domain Eukaryota; kingdom Metazoa; phylum Chordata; class Myxini; order Myxiniformes; family Myxinidae; genus Eptatretus; species Eptatretus atami. The sequence continues at coordinate 73,028,952 of CM068967.1, forward strand.
GGTTGGAGGATCGCTTGAGGACGGGAGCTCTGCGCTGGGCCGCGCTATGAGAGGGTGTAGGGCAGCCCGGAATCATGGCAAAACCCAATCCTTATCCCTGTGTCGTAAGAGGCGACCAGGGTTGCGTCAGGAAGGGCATCCGGCGTAAAACCTGTGCCAAATCAGTATGCGGATCATAACGGATGATCCGCTGTGGCGACCCCTAACGGGAGCAGCCGAATAGCACGATATCTCAAAAAAGTTGTGGACGGATTGGGTGTGTGACCACGACGAGTTGATTCGATTTTGGTGAAGATCTGGATCCTATTATGAGATTTGTTTAATTTTTAAAGTGATTCTTCAGCATTGAGAGATAGGACCAAAAAACGACATTGAGCACGACATTTCAAAAATGTATTGGGCCCGATATGTTCTCGTGAATCAGGCATTACGTGGTGGAGGTGTGCGATCGATCTACCGAATGCTCTTCCAGTTTGTTAATACTCCAGAATGTGTGAACCTGTGAGAAGCCTTTTTCCTCTGGAAGAGCACATTTCACTTCATCCATAGAAATTCTGATAGGCAGATATATTCTTATTCTTCGACATTCTGTGGCCCTCAATTATTCTCGCCTTGTAGGGTTGTCTGGGGTGGATGGTTTTGGCTCAAGTCTTTATGGAACCAGCTGGTCGTGTCTGACGTTCGATTGTGGCAGGAATTTTCAAATTGCTCAGGGTGCCGTTGATCGTATCTCTTCCAATCTTCGTGAAATATACTGCAGGATCTTTAAAGTCCAACCTTCAGTTGTGGTAGACGTGTCTTCCAGGTTAACGTCCTTCCGATGGACGGTGTACATTTAAGTATGTTGCCCTACATGCGAAACACCAGGGCGACATTTTTTTTTTATAGCTGGGTCCAGATTTTAACCGATGCTCGTTGAGAGGCAAATCACATGATGCCAAGTTATCTTTGAGCCTCCTTACTTGTTCTATAAGATTCCAATCTGATCATGGAAGCGATCCACACAAGAGCCATCAACAAATTCAACTTTTGACCAATCAGATCCGCATATTAAGACCTACCATATACAAACAACGAATGTGGTTGTGTCACGTCCTATAGGCACTCGCACATCTCGCACCTTGCTGATTTGTCTTTGAACAAGACATTCGTCTCCATGCAATTAAAAGGGTGATGTCTGTGTATTGTGTAAATCAATGAATTTATTTGTCTATCATGTCAATGCCAAAACGAAGTTGGTCACCTAAATTTAGCAACATCATTCAACGAGCTCATCTCGATGTGTCCTCACCTCTGTTCTCCCAAGATCGAGGATGCGTGGGTGAGGACGATTGACTCATTAATACTCCAAAACGGAAGAAAGGTCTCACCGGGAGAGACGGCATTGCGTCCTAAATCACACACCATGCGGTTTGTGGAGACATTTTTACTGGCTCCTTCAAAACATGCATTTTAAACACCTCCTGTGTGTAATTGCCACACTGATGTTCAGGCAAAACCATTTGCAAACATCGTCGTACAGTAATGCAACAAGCGCGCACCAGGTGTTCAGAATTGCCAGAGAGATAAAGCCTTTGGCAGAAAAATGTACCTGCATTGCAGACATCAGCGTTTTTATATCGCTATGCCATTCGCATTTTGATGAAAATTGTCATTTGCGTTAACATGTGTGCGTGACCAAATTCGATTACCGTAAGGAAATAAAAATAGGAATTAACGTACATGTCTGGAAATACTTGGGGCCATTCAAAAAGCTCGAAGAGCAAGATACTCGCAGAAGTCTAAGAGAAGCCAAAAATACTGTTGCGGTTCTGCAAAACCACATGCCTCTAAGGCAATGGCACCCAACATACAGTGATCCCCAGGCAGTTATTTCATTAGTATTCGTGTAGTTAGTCCTCCCCTCACGTCTAGTGGGTTAACAGGATGAATTGCATTGCGTGGGGTCTCGTAATTAGGTCTAATAAATATCTCTTTGATCCGTACTCTGACCTCTACTCCAACGCTTTCCTTTTAGCCATTGTACACAACAAGCATGCAAGCACACGCCATTCAACGGACAATTGTTTAATAGGTACACCGCGATGCCTCCCGTGCCTCGGATCGTCCTCCTTGTTGCACACAAGACAACCTTCCCATGGAATTTGCACGCCATTTTCTATTCAAATTTGCGTGCCAATTCCCAACCGGCATCTCACCTTATTCCACACCTCGCTCACCAAATCTCACCACTTTGACCACAAATTCCTCCCGCACCCCGTCGTACCTCGGCATCGCTACAATTCGTCACTCTATTTCAAGCACCGTGCGGTGTTGGCCATTTTCGTTGGTGCCGTGCGATGCTTGACCATGCTACAGACGCGAAATAGCTCCACCGCATCTCACCGGGAACGTCCCGGGTATGCGTCCAGAATTGTTACAGCCCTCATCCAGTCGACAGACCCCGACAAGACCGTAAGCAACGAGGAAGGGTCGCGGGAAGGGCGATCTGGGAGTTTGGATTGGGTCGCGGGTGTGCATTTTGGCTTGTGAAGGAGCCCGTGGATGGTGGAGAAAGTCCGCTACCATCCAACATACAGGCTACACTCAGTGCACGTTCGGGGCCGGGGTGCCGGCTCGAGGTGCGTGTTCGCCATCTTAAGTCGGGAGCCCCGAGCCGTGCCGAAGCTGGTGGGCATCTGAGCCGGTTTTCTGTCCCGGAGCCTGGCGGGGCGGGGCTAGGGCCACTGTGGCCCAATAGAGGAGCAGGATTTGGGTCACAGCACGTCGCTTACCGATCCTCGCCCCACCCTTCGCCTGGGGCTTATAAAAGGGGGTAGCACGGAGCCGTTGTGAGAGATTCTTCTTTGAGACCATCACCTGTGTGCGACTGCCGTTATTCGACCGCGTACAGTGGATTCCCTACCATGCTGCCACCCCCACAAAGCCAGACAGACTCACCGCTGGCCATAGCCAGCGGACCAGTGCAGAGCGCTCGTTGCCACGAGTCCCGGCGAATAAATAAGGAGATAACGCGCTATATCACGAGGTGAAAACGCTCAGGCGGAGCATCCTACGGAGGTACACGCTTACACATACAAACCTTTACACGGTTAGGTTAGGGATCTTCCTTTTCATGCATCTATTCTCCTCTCTCTCTCTCTCTCTCTCTCTCTCTCTCTCTCTCTCTTTCTCTCTCCACCCCTCTACCCCATCTCCTGTGGACGCACAAAGAAGAACGTGTTACTGACTCACAATCCCATTTTCCTCTGGCACGACACCGCACCCCTCATATCGCATACATCGCACCTCCTCACTCCCACACTGTAGACACCAGTATCTTTCCAACTACCCCTCCCAAAGCATCCTTGGATTGGTCGGGTGGTTGAGGAAGACTTATGAAATGGCCCGCTCGTTCACCCGACTTAACCTTTATATTTTTATCTCTGAGTTAAAAAAAAAAGTAAAGTCTACATTTGCAAACCAAGGGACCTTGAATAATTTAAACATCATATTGTTGATGCAGTATCATCCATCCCTACAGCTGTGTTTGAAAATGTTTTCCAAGAAATTCGAAATGTTTCCACCTTCCCTATTCCCTATGCTCGCAGCAGTATGGATGATAGGAGAGGCTGGACGGCGCATCTTCTTTTGAAATGAGCAAGGTTAACAGGCGGCTCGAGCTTCCGTCCAAGATGGAGATAAAATCCTGTATCTTGTCTGTAATATTCCAGGAAGGACCTTCATGGAAGACAATTTAATGCACTTCTATAATTACTCATGTGCGCACCATGTTCAATGTTTGTAACAATATCTACCAAGTGTGTTGTTATGTCTGTCAGTTTTTGTACAACGCTGGGCCCTCCTGGCTCTCACCTCTAAGTTCGCACACCAAAGTACGACTAACGGTTTATCGTTCGATGACACAACTTCAGCAACACTCGGCTCACTAATCTGCCCCGTTCCTGGTTTATTCGGCTTTTGAAAGCACTTTCTTCAAATATTTACAGCAGAATGGTAACTGGCACTAGAAACAATTATCGCTTGCCGCCATCGAAGTCGGCTTGCTCACTCTCGGCAGTCGAGCTTGTTAATGGTTGGATTTCTTGAAATTATCAGACATTTGTGTTTGTGCATGTCCAGGGAGAGTGTGAGAACACTGACTGATGGTCATGAAATCCTTCTTGCCTGTGCTCTGAACAGATACTGCAATGCAGAGATGCCTTTATATCGACATGTCTTCCGTTTGCAGGCTTGAGAGTTCGACTTTCTTGAAGAATTAGACGAAGGTGATGCTTGTGACATGAAAACATGGTTCAGAAAATATGGCTGTATATTCAGTACCTTGTTGGTGGTCTTTTTACAGCTTGGGCAAATTATACAGCGACATAGTGATAAATATCATACTCGTATAATAACAGATCTGGACACGGGGGTGGCCGGTAATGATGGGCTATGTGGGAGGAGTCGATCCGATGCTGACCAAGTGCGTCGATTAAAGAAAGTACATGTGGTGATACCCCAGTATTTAATATTTTTCAGCATCAGGAATGAATTCAGTCGTTGAGCCAGGCCCACATTTGATAGTAATGTGTTAAATTTTGATTCATACCAAATCATACGACGACCTCACTCATTATAAGAGAGTGCTCTCTGCTGCGAGGTTTTTGGCCCCTCACTCCACAAGTCAAATCATTTTTTAATGTTCAAGCTCAACTCTGCCCTTTCCCTGCTTTGCCCCCCCCCACACCCACACAGGGAGCACATGATCTGCCAGGAACCTTCTTATCGTGAAACTCTCAAAATCCAGAACCACTGCTCACCTCTACTCATTCATTCCTCTTTTTCTCTCGCCTGTAGAACCAACGTCCACATTCTCTTCAATCTCATTCTTCTCTCCAAGTCTTGAAGACCACCATCTCAGATCATCCCCCAATCCAAAACCATGATCTTTTCTCTCCCCATCAACCTTTCCCCAAACCTACCTCTTTCCATGTTTCCGGTTTTCACTTCCTGAGAGTTTGCTTCTTTATCCATATCGTTCACTTCCTGTGTTCTCCCCGACCCCTCATTCTTCCTCACATCTCTCATTTCTCCAAGTCTCCCTTTACATCCCTGCTGTTGGTGTGTTTCCCCCTTTCTTTCTGCTGTTCATTTTGTTCTGTTACGTCCTGATCTGTTCTATGTCCTAGCTCCTCCACAAGCCTCGACTTATGGTCCAGAGCAGAGGACACCGAACAGTAAAGATTGTGAAGCCGAAGTGTTGATTATTTTAAACTAGCAAAACATATGACACAGAACCAGTTTTACTTGGGAAGATCCACACTTAAAACGGAAGGTACCACCAACTATTACATCTGCCCAGTAGGCAAAGTTCATGTCTGATGTATCGACCATCAAGTGGTCTTCATCTGGGGGCTGCGCAGCGCAGTCACGTGATGTCTCTTTGACAGTTTATTTAAAACAGAGCAAATGATGCATAATGTATATTGCAACTTAATGGAATAACCGAAGAGGTCAGGGTTAGTTCAGTGGTGATAACTAAACTTAGCAAAGAACGTGCCAAGTACGATGCTCAAATCTAGTCAGAGTCGGATGACGTGTCATTGTCATCCAATTTAATCATACTTTTTGCCAAGCCTGATATGACCCTCAGCGACACCATTTCTCTCAAAGTGGGCTGAGGGGCATGTTAGTCTCAGCCCACCAAAGATCCTCAGCCTAATATGATGGTCAGCCCACCCTTCTCTTGGTACCATTAACCACCACTGCCTGGACATATTTAACCACCACAGCGGGGGTTGCCTGTAAAATGCCCACTTCTTATTCGAATCCAAAATTGCATCAATGCCAGGAAATATAAATTGTGTTGATCATGTGATTTTTAGCTCGCCTGTTCGAAGAACAGAGAGCTATAGTGATACCCCCGGTGTGAGCGTCAGCGTCAGCCTGAGCGTGAAAATGTTAAAGTTTTAGGTGCAAGTTATTTAGAAGCTTGCCATTCATTTAATATGTGTATTAGGATGCTGATATTTGGCATGGAGGTTCCTTTGGGGTATATTATTGGTGTAGTGAAGTTGAAATTAAAAAATAATTACAAATGTTTTACACTTTTGACCTGTTTTGAACTTAACTTTTTTGTAGCACATCAACGTTAAAGTTTTTGGTACAAGTTATTATTTAGAAGCTTGCCATTCATTAATATGTGTACTAGGATGCTGATATTTGGCATCGAGGTTCCTTTGGGGTATACTATTGGTGTAGTGAAGTTGAAATTAACAAATTATTTTAATTTTTTTTAAATTTCAACCTAAGATGGTGTCAAAGCCACCCAATGCTCGCCTGTTTATACTAGACGCTTGCCATTCATTTAATATGTGTACTAGTTTACTGATTACAATATACAAAAATACATATATTGCTTTAAAATTATTTGGATCAGACTTCACTGCAATGCTTTATAAAAAAAATATTATTAGACTAGTCTTTTAAAAAGGAAAAATGTATAAACAGGCGAGCATTGGGTGGCTTTGACACCAACTCTCTGGTTAATATTCATTGACAACACTTTATTGAAGGAAAGACTCAATTTGTGTTTTAAAATGATCCCAGTGTGTCTCTTAGATTTTAATAGGCAGGACATAGTGTTTCTCGCAAAGTCTTTTAATGTACGTACAACAATGAAGTTAAAGTTAGAAGCGACAGCATAAAAAACAAACAAACAAACAAACAACAACTCTGCAGTTTCAAAGGCTCACATGAAGAAATTTGTGCACATAGGTAGTTCGTAAAAAGTTATACATGCTTTAGAGAAGCCCAAATGATTGCTGGGAGGTGGGGGCATGGTATTTCACACTCCTAACCTACTACTTCTTTGACAGCCCCAATTATTCCGAACATCTTGTGAAGTTGGTCAGGGAAAGTTTTTACCCCAAGCGTTTCACAAACCGTCCAGTCAGGCTCAACATTTGACTGATGACGATTTGGTAGGAATTTTGGATTTGTACAGGTGGCGATGATAACTCACCTACTCCTCATGAAAGATGCTGTGTGATGTTGAAGGTCCACCAACTAAGCAGAAGAGAGACTCAGCTTAATGTCTATTTGAGGGATGCCACACACTCCTAATGTGATGGACATTTCTTCAGCAAGATCACTCGCTCACATCAAATGGCAATCTATGGCATGAACATTCATTCTCTTGATGCTTGTGAATGCGTTCCTGGATGGCCTGGTACCAAGATGCTCATTATCCTCCGTACTGTTGAGGCACTACAGTATGTGACACTATTCATTAGTTGAGGTGTGAATCGTTTTCTCTGATGGAGCGTCATCAAGTGAAATTTGTCAGCCTGTCCCCGCCATGCAGCGGGAAACAGGGGTTTTTTTTGCAATTGTGTGTGTGTGTCCGTCCAGGCCATCACTTTTTTTACCATTTGAGTTTTTGTCATTTTCATCATACAAATGGGAAAATGAATTAGTTTTGTCCGAAACTACAATCTTTTGCTGTGCACCTACAACATTTAATTAATCTGCTACTAGTACTATTTCAGTTATATCGTACATCATTTTCATTGGAGACATTTTTGCGTGAGAGTCATTCAGGCCCTCCAAGATTCAGCAACGAGTGGAGTAATCTTTGGGTTAAGGTGGAAGATGACTTGTTACAACTACACTCGTATTACATAAGGAAGAATGGCATTAAGTGGTAGGACATATCTACAGATTTTATCAGGTTTTGTCTTCACTACTGACACTCGCTTGTGGATACTGTATTGGAAATCTCTTCTTGTATTTCTCAAAAAAAAACAAAACAAAAAAACAACATTCCCGCCACTTTCCTATTCTGGACTATCCACCGGGAAGGCGATGGAAACCACCCAGTTTATTTGTTGCCGAAGAAGGTGCTTCAGCATTATCTACTCCACCATCAATCTGGTGTCAAAGAGCTCATGCAGTCTTTATTGCAGCCAAATTGAAGTTACAAGAAACTCCCACTCTACGGTGATGTAATACCCCTCCCTCTGGCACAGGTCAGTAAAGTACTTGCACGATAACGTGTACAGTGCATAATTGCAAGTCATCTTCACAGTTGACTTGTAATACCCTCTCCCACCACCACCACTGGGTGGCGCTATATGGTACGCATTTACATGGAGAATTTGCATCATCCCCCTTTCCTGAGCCCCTGCAACTAAGAATTTTATTTAATGTCTAAAACCTTCTTGGGCACACCCAAAGTACAGCCACCAAATATCAAGTCATTCCGTCCAGCAGTTGAGATGTACGTACAAGTCAAACACGCACACATACCAGACACCAAGTCCTTACTATAATTCACAGACGGGTGTTTGTTTGTGTTTGTCGCACTACCCCTCCGACAGTTCTGGGCTGATTACATCCAGACTTGCTGTATAGGATCAGCATGACCCCAATTAATGTTTCGGAGTGTTTTTATCTTTGCCAGTGGGGGAGAAGAGGACAACCCAAATTCTCTATGTAAATGTGCATCATGTGGGAGCACCACCTCCAGGTGGGGGAGGGTATTACAAGTTTCCACCATTTACAGTACAGTACTGTATTCCTGTGCACACGTTTTCCAGTGCAATGAGGTGTTTTGAATTACAAGTAGTAGGTATGTTTTTGGTTCATGCGCATAACGCAGGTTATTTTTTTTATTTTCAGGAGCAATTGAGGCACCTGTCATTTGCCGATGCACTGCCCAAATAAAGGTATGCATCAGAAGAACGTGTTGCATGCTTGGAACAAGATCAACTTCCCTTCCAGTTTGGGGCGCGGCTATGCCGGTGATGCAGTGACCCTATTACCAGTACACTGGTGCTCATTTCGCCGACCTCGGAAGGATGACATGCTGAGTCAACCCCCTGGTGTTAATTCAGCGGCCAACGGGGCTCGAACTCAGGACCCAAGGATTCCAAGCCACCACCCTAACCTCGAAGCCAACACCAAGCTACAAAATCACCTGTATGGTGGGTACTCTGCTAGTTATATATAACTAGCAGAAGTCCATGGTAACGGTATAAAAAAATAAAAGCAAGCCTTTTAATGTTATGCTGGTTGATAGAGCTCAAAACGGGAGGTTATATATTTCTTCACAGCAAATACATTTTTTTTCAGGAGAGATCTTTGCAGCGGTCTGTTGCCTATACACCACCCTGGTTCAATTTTTTTGGTCTGATTGAAAAAATTATATTTTTCCCCAAAGGTTTGATTTTAATTTGGAGCAACTTTTACTTTTACTTTTTTTCTCTCTGAGGAGCATTTCCATGTTTCAGGGTGGGATAGATAGACAGCATTAGCCTAATATATATACCTCGTACGTATAGATATCTTTATATCCAAATGTCGATGAAAGCAACTTTTGTTTTTGTATACCAAGTTGAGGCTCGTGTAAGAGCTAATACACAGAAACATATAACAAGGCAAGAGACGAGGGGTGGGAGAGGGAAGCACAAACTACTGCGGAACAAAGACAAGAGGATATCTGTGAAAGGTAGAGGGATGGGGCGGGGTACACGGGGTTAACAAGGTTTGGGGTGGATTAACGGGGGGAGTAAAGATCAAGATTTTGGATGGGGGAAGATAAGAGATGGTGGTGAACAGCTGTTTTGAAGACCTTGAGGGAGGAGTGTGATTGAAGAGAGTGACATTTCACAATTAAAATTTCAGTACATCATCTAAAAAATTGAAATTTAATTAATGCTGCCATATGAAAGCAATCACACTTGGGAAGATTGGTAATGTCCAGTGTGTGATATCACACGTAGAATCAAATTATCAGGCAGCCATTTTTCTCTGTTCACGGTACATATGGTACAATATAAATGACCCCCCAATTTAACTTCTGTAGCTGTGGGATGTAGGACACTGCCATTGGACAGCCATGGAATATTTGAATTGCCAAAAATCCCAAGTTAGCATTTGGTGGACAAAAATGTGAAGACTTGGCCTTGTGACTTTCATGGGCCTGGGCAGGGAATCACTTGTAGATAGTTGAGTGGTCTGCACATATATGAGGATGATACCTTCACCCTTCCGAGCAGAATGTCCAGAAATATTGGTTTGAAGACAAATATTATTTTGGAAAGAAATGCTGTTCTCACAATGTTTCCAAAACCGAACACGAGTAAACTTGCAGTGTCGATGAACAGCATAGACGCTGATGATGCCAGCAGGAAAAAGTAATGGGTAAGGAAAATGTTTCAGAGCTGTTATCATGGGTACCCTTGGTAGACAAACACGTGACGTGAACTGCCTGGGAGTGTGAATTTACTTAGGCCTAGGTCACATTTGCTCTACGGCGAGGATACGGCGGCCGTACGCCCTCTGAATTGACAGAAACGTATTGTGGCGCCGCAGAGAAACTGAGGTGGCCTCAGGGAGGCCCTACGCCGTTTGGCTATATTTTACAGGCCGTAGGGTCGCCGTGGAATTATAGCGCGGAGTTATAACTTTTTTTCATTTCTACGTTCGCCGTAGCAATTTGACAAGCCAAGCGATGACGTAGATGTGTTCCACGTCGACCGTTACGTAGGGCGTACGGTGGGCTTGCGTTATTCGTGCGGCTGCCGTAAGCTCTTCTCAATGAAAAATGAATTTTCCCAACCCCCAAAAAATTACGGCGGCCGCACTATTTCCACGGTCGCCGTACGGTGGCCTTGCGGTCTGTGTGACTACCTGCGGGCAACGCAGGGTCGACGCACGGTTCCCCTACGCCCGCCGTGCACCTACGTACGGCCTCCGTGGCAGTCTGCGTCAACCATGCGTCCACCGTGCGCTACCGCTAGAGATCGGAGTATAGGTGTTTGCCTATACACAGTGGTGCCCCCAGAATCCCAATTTAATTCGTTCCAGGAGGCTGTTCGGATTGCAAAAAGTTCGGATTCCAAAAATATTTTCCCAATAACAAATAATGGAGTGAATTAATCCGTTCGTGGACCCAAAGAAAACCACTTTCAAGACACTTTAAACTGAAATTACCCATGTTTAAGGTAAATAAAGATGAGTAAATGACCTTCGGTGGTGGTGTATTGTATGTAAACTGGTACAATCACCACATCCAAAGGTCCACACAGGCTCGAGCTCCGTCCTGGGTTCCGATCGCTCGCGCACTCTACGAGAGCGCTGCCCCAGGGCAAGCTCATCAAACATGATGCCGCCAGAACCACAATCACTTTCATCAAACGCATCGGGCTGACGTAATCATGGATATTCCAAATTACAACTGGTTTTGCTGTGAAATTCAATCCTTGCCCGACAGTCCGTCACACCACGTGAACGGATTTGCTTTTTTTGTTATTAATTAAAACACAAGATGATTAAAAAAAAACAACACAAATGAAGGTGAAAACACGAGGTAAGGCCTGTCACATTTGGCTCGGCGGCCGGAGGGTCTACAAAATGTACGGGCACTAGCAATTATAAAGCGGCCGCAGTATTTCCACGGTCACACAATGTCGCATCACATATGTTTTTAGCAGCGTCTCGCGTAGCGAACGCTGCTCATAGAGAGCTCGGCGTTGTTGTTGTCTTCTTCTTCTTTCCTTCTTGTGAAGATAAAACCTTAATCTCTCGGATTCGGCTCTTGTATATACAAGATCCGGATCGCCTTAAATACTGAGCACATGTACACATCCTCACATAGACGGTGCCTTTTGAGAGCGTCTATCAAGAACTTTTAAATATATTCGGACATTTTCTTTAAAGTTTCGAAAAGTTGACGTTACTATTTAAAGATTATTCCATTTATCGTATTGTAATTTCGTAAATACATTATATATTTCGTAAATACACGATATATCGTAAATACGTAAATACATTATGACGGGTTTCGCTATTGGCTTAATGAAGACACGTGACGAAATATCGGAAGTTGTGTTGTTTTTATTTTTTTTAATTTAATTTTTTTTTTTTAGCCGACAAAACCTTTAGGTTTTGGACGCTGCTCTTGGACACATTTGTCTGTTATTTTTCGGGTAGCCGCACGGCGTATTTATAAATTGTGGAGACCGAAAACATGGGTGTGCCGTACGGTCTTTGATTGATATCGCACGGTGACCTTAGGGCGTTCTGCGGCGGCCATAGAATTTTGAAGGCAGACGCAAGGTGCCCGCAAGGCGACCGCAAGGTGCCCGCAAGGTGACTTCAGGGGGACCCTAAGCCGAACGTGCGGCCAGACGGACGGTAACGAATGGGTTAATTTTTTTTTTTTTACCAGTTCTTTTGTTTCGGCTTGTCGATTTCTACGGCGAACTAGAAATGAAAAAAGTTATAATTCCACGGCGACCTTACGACCTGTAAAATATAGCCATATGGCGTAGGGCCACCCTGAGGCCACCTCAGTTTCTCTGCGGCCGCCGCACGTTTCTGTCAATTCAGAGGGCGTACGGCCGCCGTATCCTCGCCGTAGAGCAAATGTGACTGAGGCCTAAAATATCGATCGACACACGAGAGATGCTTTCACGAGACTTCCACGCGAAACTGAATGAAACAAGCGCGAAGATGGGCTCGAACAGGTGGGGAGACACGTGAACAAACATGAACGCCACGTTGTGTTCGGTTTTTTTAAAATGTATTAGGTTTTTAGGGCAAAATTTTCTCGAAAAAATTGTTCGGATTCCAATTTGTTCAAACAATGGGGCGTTCGGATTCTGGGGCACCACCGGTATTATAGTTATAGTATATTCAGTATATATATACTGGTATATTTTTATTTCAGTAAAAAAAAGAACTGGTATATATACCCACTCGTTACCGTCCGTCTGGCCGCACGTTCGGCTTAGGGCCCCCCTGCGGTCGCGCTTGCGGGCACCTTGCGTCTGCTTGAAAATTCTATGGCCGCCGCAGCGACGCCCTAAGGTCACCGTGCGACATCAAATCAAAGACCGTATGGCACCCCCACGTTTTCGGTCTCCACAATTTATAAATACGCCGTGCGGCTACCCGAAAAATAAAAACATATGTGACTGCTACATTGTGTGACCGTGAAATACTGCGGCCGCCGTATAATTGCTATGGCCGCAGATTTTGGAACCCCACGGCCGCGTGGCAAATGTGACCTAGGCCTTAAAATCGTAGGAGCTGCTGCCTAGAAAACAACAATATTCTGAGAGAGCGAAGAGTATAAACTGGTGTCAAAGCATAACCAAGAATACCAGACCACTTTGAAACTGCAGGTTTAGGCAGGAATTTGGAATTTTCCCAGGGTGCCAGGGAAGCTCACCGACTCTTCACAAAAGACACCATGAGTTCCCATAACAGTGATGACAGACTGGTCCTCTGGCTTGATATTAATTTGTTGAATGGCATATACATTGATGTATCATTGTATATGTGAAACACCGGATTGACAGTTTATAGCTGGTTGATAAACAAATGCATGAGGCTCAGCAGCTCAAAGGTGAGTGCACATACCTCGAAGGCCTAGGCTATCCTGCCTGCCGGAAACAAGAAACAAGAAAGGGAATGAACCAACAGAAAAGAGAAAAAGGAGGTAAGCTTCTTGCTTACAATAGGGTTTGGTTATGTAAGTTAATGAAGTTAGAAAATAGTTCAGGTAGGATTGGAGAAGGATTAAAATGTAATGTACCACCCCCTTGAAGCCATGTAGGGAAGATTGTGATTGAACTGTCCCTGGAAGGTGGCTCCAAAATGGGAGAAAAGAGTGGAAGTGTGCAGTAAGCCTGGATTTTGGAACCAGGAGATGGTTCCTGGAAGAACAAGTGCATCCTGGAGGAGCTGAGGAGGGTCAGAGAGAGAGAGAGAGAGAGAGAGAGAGAGAGAGACGAGAGAGAAAAGACGACTATCCCTGAAGAGCAGTAAGGGAACAGAGAGGATACCAACCTGTCTGTGATCTGAGAGCCACAGGCCTTGTGCTTCGGCCTTATCACATGAGATTCCGATAATGGTGAGACCTTTAGATTCTCCAGAATCCAGGAGTGACAGATATGATGGCACGGTGCCAGACCATAGAGAAGAGCATTACTACTCGGCTGTAAGTTGGTCTAATTTATCAAGTAACGATGGAACGACGGAGGACGTCCAGTCTGGGCCGGATCTGCATCTCTCTAGAAACTCACTAGAAACCCGGAATTGGGGGAGGGGAGCTTGTAGGCCAGCGTTGCTATGTGGTTAACCCAAGAGGCTGATTGTGAGACCTGAAAGCTCAAGAGACGGAACTTCTTCTTGTAGTTGACCAGAACCTCTGGTTCAAAGCAGGAGAGTTTTATGGGTCTTTGATCACAATTATCACTTTCACTGTTACATCCACTTTCTAAATCATTGTTCTCATTGTGCACCAAGGAAATTCTGCTGCATTCAACCAGATCACAATCGCTCAACTCACTTGAACAACTACTTTCAGACCAAGACATTATGTTGTCCCTGTGATGTCATACATGGTGTTGACTAGAAGTCTGGAATTGGGGATCTACCTTCCGAAAAGTTCAGAAATTCTTTCATTTTCCATCGGAAAAGGATATTTTCATTAAAAAATACCCCTGAAAATTTCGTTTTTGGAAATGAAAAAAAACCTTCTTGGGCACACCCCAGAAACAGATGCACACTACTCTACCAAAAACATAAAAAATTCTCGGGGGCTTCCTGAGTCCTTTAATAATAGTATCACATATGAGATTGAGTCTCACTATCTGCCATGATCTTTCCTGGGAAAGCCACATTTTCAAGATGGCCTCCAAAGCCAGTCGCTGACTGGGCATCCTCCATTATTCAAAGTCCTTCCTTGGCACACCTGAGCTCCTGACCACATACAAAGCTTTCATTCATAGCCTGATGTAGTACTGCTTTCTCCTCTGGCCTGGTGCTCCTGCCTCTCACCTTTCTTGGCTTCACGTTGTGGAAACCAAGGCTTTGTAGGATCATTGGTATCTCCCATGATGAGGCCGAATCTTTGGGTCTCTCACTCACTCATCGCTGGCAGGTTGGTGGTGTTTCTGTCTTCCACCATCTCCTCTCCGGCCTCGCTCCCCCTGCACTTGGTCTGCCGATCTGCCCCTCTCCCCCCCCCCCCCCCATATTTTCGCAGGGTGCTCAAGGTACGCCACCAACCCCCTTCTGGTAAAACTACCAAAATCAAGAATCACTGCTCACCTTCACTCTTTCTTTCCTCTTTTTTCCCCACTTTTGGAACAAACTCCCATACTCTCTTCAATCACACTCTTCCCTCCAAGTCTTCAAAACAGCTGTTCACCACCAACTCTTATCTTCCCCCATCGAAAACCACGATCTCTTCTACCCCCATGAATGCACCCCAAACCCACCTCCTTCAAATTCCCTGCTTTCCTTCCTGAAAGATCCTGCAGTGTAAGCACCTGAAAGTGCGACGTGTCATGTGAGCTTGCCATGACATCTCATTGCTCCTTCACCTGGGAATAGCACACAGCGTATTCCAGCCCAATGAACATGTCTGATTATGGTAATAAAAAAAACACAACGAATGTTACACGTGACATGGCAAAAAAAACCACATCTTTGGTGACACTTTGTAACACACCAGGATAAGTAGAATTAGCACATCTTGAATAACCAAATCGAATCACTCATGTCTACAGCTTAAGGTTTCATGTAAGTTATAATCTGATGAAGTACAAGGGAACAATTTTGTACATTGCCTCGTCATGTCAACATGCAAAACAAAAGATGTTAAATGTTCGAACTGTTAGATCAGCAGAGGGTGCTGCAATGGTAGAAAACAGTCAGACCGACTATCTCATATGAACCCACTGCTGGATGTTCACTGTAATGTACCACTGTATACTTTGCAAGAGTGAACATTTAACAACAATAATAATACTAATTGGTATTTGTTCCTACCTCACTGTGGGAGGGAAGGGGGAGGGGGGGTTCAGGGGTGTCTACAATGAGGTTGTGCAGTAGTGGATGCGGAATTTTGAAAAATAGATGGTTGGGGGAGGCAGGGTTGGGGAGGGGGGGGGGGGTGAGAGATGGGTCCACGACTGCACAAAATGTCCAAGCAGGGGCAGACAGAATTTTCGAAAAGACACGCATCCACAGCACAAGTCCAATAAACTTGTACTCAGTTTGCTTGGTGAATGCGAGGTGAATGACTGGACCAAAGCACCATAATTTATTTGTGAGTCTACAAGACAATAAACAATAAACTTTTGATAGGAGCCATAAAGTCATGAATTTTTCAAACCGTTTTCATACAAAACCAAAATTTTGGAATTTCGGCCAAATTACGGGTTCATGTTTTGCGTAGTTGGAAATATGTAACTTCTCAAATATTGCATTTGGAGAAATATCGTAAATGTACAATTTGTGGGCAGTCTCCAGACGGTTCTGATGATGTTTGGGTTGTTTTCATCATTATCATCATTAACAGTTTTATCGACATTTAGAGGTACAGGATGTCCTCGCTTGACATCGTCCCAGTTAACATTGTCTCGTTATTAAATTGCTGATCTATTTGAGAACATACTTATTTAAAGTTGTTCACCGTTCCGTTACAAAAGTCGTTTAACCTCTAATTTAGTACCAAACTAATGGTTTTCCTCATTTTAATAAAGCTACAGTACGA
>CM068967.1:73045697-73070686 GCA_035128595.1 Eptatretus atami
TGAATGTGTCAATGACTTGAAAGGATTTAAAGATGTTTTCCCCATTTAAAGACAGTTATCTTGGGCCCGGCCAATAAAGCTGGTTTTGACGAGGTGGAAGAAACCGACGATACACAAACTTCTGCAATCGCACGGAGAAGAGTTAACCAATGATTCTGAAACAACCGGAGATTATGTTATTCAAATGTTTGTTTAAAATTATTTAAAACTTTTACTCCATTTGTAAATAATGTCTTTTTAGATCCTCGTGGAGGATCTCTCAGTCTTGCCCACGTTGTTGTTCTTGTGGACTTTTTGTTTCACAGCCTACAGTTTTCATCGAAACTTCCTGAAACTTGGCACAAATATGTAAAAATACCCTGCGCAGACAGTAACCATCTCCGATTTGAAAAATCCTCTAGAAAAAAAAGTTATGACGTCAAAATAAATATCTCCGCTAATGGAAATCGCCTAAAAAATTATCTCAAACTAGGCAAGCTTTTTGAATTCTGTTTGCGGGAATCGAACAGGGCATTAGCAGAGATGAATTGCCGCACATATGATACATCACTATGACGTCATATCAATTTTTATGACATCATTCCTATTTTTTTGACATTTTTTGTTTCACAACCCAGAGTTTTCATCGGATCTTCGTGAAACTTACCATGTATATGCAGAAAGCCCACGCGCAGGCAGTAACCATCTCCGATTTGGAAATTCTTCCAAGAAAAAAAGTTGACGTCATAATATCGCCGCTAATGGAAATCGCCTATACCATTATCTCCGAAACTAGGGAAGCTGTTTGAATTTTGTTTGCGGGAATCAACCGGGCATTAGCACAGATAATTATTTATCGCAAACCTGATACATCACAATGACGTCACATTCGTTTTTATGACATCATCATTAAGAGGACGAGGATCTTAGCTCATTTGAGCTTGTTCTCATAAAATGTACCCTGGAACCTGACTCCCGCTATTTACATTAATTCTTAAGGGAAAATTGGATTCGCTTAAAGTCGTTTCAGTTCAAGTCGCACTTTGGAGAACCTAACTACAGTACAACGTTAAGCAAGGACTGACTGTACATAAAATCGACATCATCTGTGTGAGTGATGCAAAAAGCAGCATCATTTTCTTACCAAACAATAATTTCAGTAATTATCTTTTTGAAACATTTGTTATTATGAAACACTGAATCGGGATGATTGTGTGGTATTTGTGAAGCACAAACAATGAACGCTATTACATGTCTTCAACATATGGATACCAGCTGACCAAGCCCGCGAGCAATACAATGAACTCGTGGAGGGTCTGTGGTGCCATCGGATGAAGAGAGAACCCATCTGTGTTCAGGAAATTGATGACAGCTGATCCAGAACAACAAGACTTGAGATGGAGTTGGGTTGCCACTGGTTGGTTCGCCAGCGCGCAAGGTTCAGAGCAAGCAAGCAGAAGTGATCTAAATGCTGAAGCATGATGTAAGTATGAAGTCTTTTCTCCCAGCTGTACATTGTAATGATCCACAGAGATTGCGATACGGATATCTTCTTCTCACATGAGAATCACCCATTTCCCCATCTTCTTTCTGATAGAGGGAAACTACGTCAGGGTAAGAAATCTGATCTCACCACATGCTAGAACAGGATAACCAGGCCGAGCACCCAGGTTCCTTATGTAAGGTCTTAGATGGTGCTGCTGTCATGAACTTTCTTCCCACAAGTGGCCTCACAACATTCGATGACGACATCAGCAATGTCTTCATTCCGTACATCACAAATAAGTTGGAGACTTCTAAGAGAACTGACATTGTTTGGGACACATACCTCAATAAACAGCGTTAAGGCATCCACAGGGGGAAAAAGGCAAAGGCACTCGGATTCGGAGGAAGGTGGCTGCTAAAAACAAAATTCCTGGAAACTGGCAAGAATTCCTCCATGATCCCACAAATAAACAGGAACTTTTTCCATTTCTGTCTGACAGATTGCAAACATAGATGTCCCTGCTGGTAAAGAGTTTTCATAACATCTGGACAAGATGTAAAGGATTCAGGTCACACCATGCCACTGTGTGATCATGAGGAATTGGATACTAGGATGGTCATTCATCGACGAATGCATTAGCGATGGCTGCACCACATGTGAGGTTCGTACTGTATACACATGTTATTGTCATCCTAATTGGGATGTATCATCATTTCCTGAACTCATGTCCTGCCACAGACATATGGGTAGCTCTGGTTACCGAAGGAATTTCACCAATCTACACATTAATCATGTATCTCGAACTATTGAGCACAAAAATGCCTGGCATTGCCAGCTTCTCACAGTTTGACAGGATGTGACACATGTCTCGTCATTCTTGACAAGATGGAAGAGAATGGCATGGCAAACATGGCAGTCTTATCCTGAGATACCGCAAGCCTCTCCCCCATGACAACAAATCCCTTCAGAAAACTGGATGTGGACAACAGCACCTTCAAACTTGTTGAACGCTACACCGTGTCCCCTATGACAAGACCAGCAGCCTAGACTCTGCCAATGAGGCATGAAAAGATATCTTCTGTCTGAAAAAAAAACAGGACAATGGAACACATACTCCCATCTCAAGATGCTTTGTTGCAATGCACGGAGCATGCTGCGTACTAATCAGGGATATGGACTACAATTCACCAGGTTCAGCAGCAAGCCCCTAATCCGGAGGAATGGGATGGACAAGAAACAGGGATACACAGAGTGGATCCTGTATGGACAACGTTGCCAATGACATCGAAAGCTTGCGCTGGTGAAATGTAGCTGCAAAAGCACGGGTGGCTGCACCGGTAGATATTCATGCAAGAAGCTGACTGGAAATGTACAGAACTTTGCAGCTGCAAATGTGACAAACGAGCCGACATTTTAAAAGTGGTTTAGACTATCCTGACACCATACAAGTTGCTCTATTCTCAAAGCAGCAACTGGCAAAGCAGACCTCCATGATGCAGTTAATCAAACGTCGGTCTAACTCTGCAGTCTCTGTCCCACTCCTGGACCTTCAACCTCAACTGCCATTCCACCAGCCCCATGTATGTGTTTTCTCCTCTTGATGTAACTCTGCCTGAAATGGAATCTGATCTGATGTCCCGACACCAACCAATCCAAACTTGTAATCCTCCATCACAACAACACCTGAGCCTGATGATGTGCTTGTTTTGATGAGTGTTTAATTATAATTAATTGTATATAATTATCTGTATATAATTGCAATTATTAATTTATCTTATTTTTACTTTATTTCATTATATTTATTGATTTTTATGTCAAGAACTATAAAATGAATGTGTCTGAGGCACAATATATATGTGATGTGGAACGTAACCCATGTATTACGATAGTCAGGCAGCTTAGTGTCAAATTTTTGACAAAAGGGAACAACGAGACCAAAGCACCAAAAGTTTTATGTGGCTCCTATCAAAATTTCATCTCATACCAAAATCTGTGGATCCTATCAAAAATTCCTGATGGTTTACTGGAACTACAAACAATTTTGGTGCTTTGGTCCAGTTGTTCCCTTTTGTCAAAAAATTGATGCGAAGCGACCTGACTATTAGGACATCAAACATTTGCAGGTCCCATGATTGACGAAACTTCCAAATACAATAAGGAATAGTATAACATGCAACGGAAGGCCGACAGGTACAGACTCACCTCAAAGTATCTATCCTGCGTTGAATCCCACAGGTACAGATCACCCTAAGCTATCTATCCGGTTTGAATCCCGACAGGTACAGACTCACCTCTAAGCTATCTATCCTGGGTTTGAATCCGACAGGTACAGGACTCACCTCAAAGCTATCTTATCCTGGGTTTGAATCCCGACAGGTACAGACTCACCTCTAAGCTATCTATCCTGGGTTTGAATCCCGAGAGGTACAGACTCACCTCTAAGCTATCTATCCTGGGTAGATCCCGACAGGTACAGACTCACCTCAAAGCTATCATATCCTGGTTTGAATCCCGACAAGTACAGACTCACCTCTAAGCTATCTATCCTGGTTTGAATCCCGACCTTTGAATGACCTCTTTTTTTTCCAGAGCTGTATATATCTATATGTACATATAATGTCGATGATATGACCAACATTTATTGCACAAATGCTCATTTCCTTTATTTGGGTGGTGTATAGACCAGACAGCTGCTGCAATCGCTCCCGAAAATAATAAAAAAAACCTTCGCAGCCACACCCTAACCGTTTAAAGCCACCATCAGCCTTGATCACAGTTAACATTTGATTTGTTACAAATCCTTACCTTCAGGATGTTTCATGGAAGGCAACCATGGAGATGTTAGGTTAAAACAAGGCGTGCTGTTTTCCAAGTTTAATAATATAGAAGTGTACAGGTGAGATAACCCAGGTTAAGGAAGCAGGATGTACACATTGTTTAAACATGTCGGGTAAATATATGGATGTAGATACCACATTGATATGATCGGCTAGATGACATTTTTACTGTGTGCCTACTTTCCTTGTGGTGCATTCTTTTCTCGGTCCGTTAAACAACACCCAGTGATTACTCAGGTTATTAAATCAGCCACTTTGTTCGAATGTTTTCCATGGGATGGCAGCTATACCAAGACTACAACTACGACTACCACTACTACAACTACTACTATTACTTTAACGACCCCAATTAATCCTCCCTTCTGTAAGTTGGTTAAGGGAGACGTTTTTGGCTTACGTCGCTCATCAACTGGTTGTCCAGGCATAACGAAGTGATATTTTGGGAGTGCCAACGATTTAATCGCTCTCCTACTCTTCCTGAAAAATACCTTGAGATCTTAAACGTCCATCAACGAATGCTAACAAATGGGACACTCGGCTCAATGTGGAAATGAGGGACGGTGCACACGGCACACCTCGATGTCAGCCTATCTCCCCACATGCGAAACACCAATCCAACAGTTATGTTTAGGTCGGGAATCGAACCGAGACTAGAAGCTCAAAGGAACGTGCACCCTAGCTACCTCTGCACTATCCCATCAGGCCAGGTAGCTATAGGAGCTCTTGGATGTATATGACGCTTGAATCATTCTGGGAACAAACACCGGTGAAAAACATCTAAAGGCAAAATGAGACCACCATTGCATCTTTGACAAAGCAATCATTATTTTCTGAAATCCGAAAGTCATCTCAAGCAATTACTGCTAATCCTGCTCTCCACATTCACAACAATTACCTGGCTCTTGTTTCTCAAATATGGAATATAAACAAAATACATCGAAAACGAAATAACAAACTCATTACAGCGACATAATTGGTGGTAAATGTGTGAACGTTTCAAAAAACGAGATGTTGGCATGAATCATATTGAGGATTCTGTAAGTAGTTTGTATCCAAAACCTTCAGGCCAGATCAAAGCTGTCATGGACCGGATCAAGCTGTCATGGACCGGAGCTGTGTCCATGGACCGGGATCAGCTGTTTCATGGACCTGGATCGAGCTGTGTCATGGACGCAGATCGAGCGTGTCATGGACCGGATTGACTGTGTCATTGGACCGCATTGAGCTGTGTCTACGGACTTGTCAGGACGATCGAGCTGTGTCATGGACCGGATCGAGCTGTGGTCATTGGACCGCGATCGAGCTGTTGTCAGGACCGGATCAGCTGTGTCATGGACCGGATCGAGCTGTTCATGGACCCGGATCGAGCTGTGTCTGGACCGATGGTTGCAGACCGGATCGAAGACTGGGTCAAGGAACCGGATCGAGCTTTGTCATGGACTGGATAGAGCCTGTGTCATGGACCAGATCGAGCCTGTGTTGTGGACGTGGATAGAGCTATGGTGGACGCCGAGTTATGGCATAGACCGGAGTCAGCTGTGTCATGGAACTGGATCGAGCTGTGTTCACCGGACTGGATTCGAGCTGTGTCAGGACAGTATCGAGCTGAGTCCTGGACCAGAGTTATGTCATGGAATCGGATTGAGCTTGTGTCCTGCGAGCCGGAGTTGTGCCTCAGACAGCGTCGATCCGGTCCATGACACCCACGAACGTGTCATGCCACCCGGTTGGAGCTGGTGTTGTGGACCGGATACGCAGCTGTGCCATGACCGGAGCTGAGTCCTGACCGGTAGTTATGTCATTGACCGGATCGAGCTGTGCCAATGGACCCGGAGCTGTGTCAAGGACCCGATCGAGCTGTGTCATGCACCAGAGCTGTGTCATGGACCGCATCGAGTCTGTGTCAGAGACTGGATCGAGCTGTGTCATTGGACAGTTATTTCGAGCTGCA
The DNA here is from genome assembly GCA_035128595.1 of Eptatretus atami. Lineage (NCBI taxonomy): Eukaryota > Metazoa > Chordata > Myxini > Myxiniformes > Myxinidae > Eptatretus > Eptatretus atami. The sequence goes on from CM068967.1 coordinate 73,051,951, forward strand.
AGTCTGGACCGAGTATGTCATGGATGGATTGAAGCGTTGTCATGGACCAGAGGAGTTGTGTCCATGCACCGGTTGGAGCTGGTGTTGTGGACCGGTTGGAGCTGTGTTGTGGACCGGATCGCAGCTGTTGTCAAGGACCGATCGGAGCAGCCTGTGAAACGTGAACAGAAATAGAATTAAAGTTTCAAAAAATGAGATTCCACTCGAGGCAAAACAGCTACAGCATTCATTCTCAAGAGGAAAATCCTGTCCCACCGTCGTAAAAACGTTTAAAAGCAACCATGTACAATCCTTATATAAAAATCTAACAAGCTTATAACAGTCAATCATGGGTGAATATGCAGCAACTTCCGCCTGAAAAGAATTTTCATTTTAGGCATCTTATTCGAAGAAAAACTGTCACGGGCCTTGCATCTATCCGAGGTACTGACCGCGACGCCATCAGCTAGCCGAACGAAAACATGAGTAACATCGACCATTATAAATACAGTTAGTCATCGGCTATGAGATCAGGCAGATTATCTCAGCAAGGAAATCGAAAAAAAAACAAAAAAATTTGGAGCGCTTTGTCGTTCAAGAAATTGTTGCGGTCTGTTTCCAATGAAGGCAATGGTGAGCAGGCCAAAAAAACATGGCGTTTCAGGCCCCAGCGAGCTAAACCTAGGAACGCCTTTTAAGAGCCAAAGGCATCGACGGAGGATTCGTCTGATAAAGGAATAATTAAATATAGGCCGCTTAATAATTATCTTCAAATGAGTCATGGAGCGACACAACACACACCAACACCACACACACACACACACACAACACACACACACACACACACACACATTTATTAGTCAGAAGATACTGTATATCTACTATAAATGGGAAGAGGTGTGGCGCGTGTGTGTGTGGCATACTTTTTGTCCATAAGATTACATAAGTCAATTCATTAATATGCACTTATGGAATGTACGTACCTTTTGCTTTCACTGCCTGAGACCCCTTTCGAAATTTGAAGACTCTTTAAGACCCCAAGACCGCCAAAGACCCAAAAACACCCAGACGACCCAAAATACCCAAAAGACCCAAAGTCCCTGAGGAACCCAAAGTCCCAAAAGTTACTAGAACCCAAAATTCCAAAGTTATTTGAGGACCCAAAAGTCAAAACATTTTCCTGACATTCCAAAACAAAACATTAAAAGTCCCGAAACATTTTGAGGGCACAAAAGTCCCTAAACGTTCCTGAGCGACCCAAAAGTCGCAAAAATTCCTTGAGAACCCAAAAGTCCCCGAGGACCCCAAAGCCCCAGGCACCAGAAGTACAAAAGATACCAAGGACCCAAAAGACCGTACGGACTCAAGTTCCTGAGGACCCAAGACCCAAAACTCCCGAGGACCCAAAAAGAGCCAAAAGTTCCCTGAGGAGACTAAAGACACATAATCCAAAAGACCCCAAGGACCCAAAGAAGAGCAGGAGACCACCAAAAGACACCGAAGAGCCGCGAAGACCCTGAAGGACCCCAAAAGACCCAGAGGACCCACAAGACCATTTAAGACTCTACATAAATGGATGAGGTGTGTGTGTGTGTCATGTTTTTTTGTGGAGTTTCTGCTGGAGGTTCTATATGCGAATGTGACACACCAAAATGATCGTCATTACCTCCTGAGTTGAATTTGCCCTAAAATTAACTACAAAAATCCTTATAATTCCCATATTTTTAAGTGCACCACCATGTAAGGTATATGTAAGCAGGCTTAACACGGTCTTCTACCATGCATGGCATGATAATACAAAATAAAAATAAAACCAACGATAACAATTTTGTACCATAACATATATATGAATACCAATAATATTTACAAAATAATAAGGAATAGTTAATCATATGAATAATAATTAACAAACATAAATCCTCCACGCAGGACATCCAAGCACATCTGCGGCTTAGTGCAAGGCAAACAATTATGCTCAAGCAGTACAGCAGGCGGGTGTGCAACAAGGCTGTGCAGACCAATGAAAATTTGGTCCATCGGACAGTTAAACCACCAGATCTGAAAACAACCGAAAACTTTATGAGTTTCGTATCAATAAAACAAAGGGCATCGTTGTTGTTCATTGGGGCTACTAGTGCGTGCCCGTAAGTGCATGGCCGTACGTCGCAAAAAAAAAAAAAAACTTTCAAACCGCGTGCCAGAAACAACAACCACAACAGCGCCGTTCCTTCGCTCTCGCGGTGGCCGTACGTGCAAAAAAAACAAAAACTTTTAAACAACCACACAGGCCGTTCCTCGCTCTCGTAAACGACGAACTGATTGGGCATTGTTTTATCTATAAATGCGCATAAGAAAATCGAAAAATTATTAGAATACACCAAGTCATCACTATCCGGAAGTCTGTACGTTGTAACCCGTAAGGAACACGGCTGAGGATCTCTTCCCCAACGGCCACGCCTACGCAGCAACCGTTCCTGTCATTCGTAACGAAATGGCGCCCTTTCCCCATCGCCTCACGCCTACGCAGCAACGTCCTGTCATGGTTTGTAAATAAATAGCCATAACTTGGGAAAGCACTTGATCCGATAATATCAAACTAAAAAGGCACATACTCAGGTCCCCAGCATATTAACCTGACAAGTTTCAATTAGATCGGAACCGGTGGTGTCGAGAAACAGCAGTCACAGGCACGCACGCACACACACGGCACACACACACACACACACACACCACACACACACACACACACACACAGCACACACACACACACACACACACAGACACAGCTTGGAATTATAATAGATGAAAAATATATAATCAACAAATGTTGATAAAGATCGGTATGCTTTCCGGGGTGACGTAGAAGCTGAAATTTGCGAGTTGATGGACATCGAACCGGTTACACCAGAAAAAAAAATCGCAGAATCTCGGAAAGCATCCATACAGAACATATTATATAAATAAAATAAATAAAGAAATTAAAATAAATAAATAAAAAATCAAAAATCAGGTGAATGACCGAGACAATGGGGAAAAACATGGTTCGAAGTAGGATAAACACAATGTGGAAACATACCCCGCTAAGTACATAATAATATATATATATATATATATATACATACCCACACAACTCAAATATAACACATATGGTGTACACTCCATTATAACACATAGTGTACACTCCATTATAACCACAATGTGTAAACATACCCCGGCTAGTACATATATATATATATAGTATACATATATATATATATATATTATATATATATATATATATATATAATATATTTTAAAAAAACCAATATACATACACACACGCTCAAATTAAACCACATAGTTGTACACTCCCATTATAACACAATGTGTAAACATACCCCCACCTAGTACATATATATATACATATATATACATATAATTACACACACACTCAAATTATAACACATAGTGTACAGCTCCATATATAACACATTAGTGTACACTCCATTATAACACATAAGTGTACACTCCATTATAACACATAGTGTACACTCCATTATAACACGATAGTGTCCACGCTTCCAGTTGTATAACACCACATGTACACCCATTATAACATAGTGTACACATCCATATAACACACAGTTTACACTCCATTATAACACATAGTTACACCCCAATTATAACACACTAGTGTACCACTCCATTACAGCTGTTCACTACAAAAGACAATACATACTTATAATATTATTTTATAATCAGGAATGTAAGAAAGAAAGAGACATTTCCATCAAAAAACGGTTATATTCTCCTCTCCTGGGTAATGTAGCTCCATATTCATGAGGTGAAGTGCCCTGCAGGCCGATGAAACCTGCGTCCCGCAGGTGTGGAGAGAAAGGATATCTGTGCGTGGAGAATATTGCATGTCATCAAGTTTTAATAAAACCTCTGGGGTTTGTTTTCAGGAGAGAGGGAAGGAACATTGAGTAAGGTGGTTGATGTGAGAGTTAAACATGTTTCTTGTGTGTGTCATGAATGAGACGAAGAAAAAAAACAAAAATAATAAAAGTCAAACTGAAGGTTTTTAAGTTGTTTCTAAAAGAGTCCACATTTGCCTGAAGTGTGGATGCACACACACACAGATGGTGGGTGATTGTAAACCCCAATGAGATGCAGGGTAAAGTGTATCCTTCAAACGCTGTGGGTTTCAAACTTTTAAATTAATTCAAAACGGCTTTCAAGTTCATCATACTTGGCAGCTAGCCTTTTGATAAAGTAATGAATTCCTATGCCCAGTGAATAAGCAAGTAATTGTGGAGAGTACAGACGTTCTCTCAAAGCTGGGAAAACACCTGAATTGTGAATACCTGCTGACGTGGCGCGTTGAAACCGGCATGACTTAATTAGTGTATCGGTGCAGTGTGCGAGTGCCAAATGAACTCCTGTGATGGACTAATTATAATTCACATAGAACTTTAAAAATAATAATAATGTCTGTGCCTAAATTGTAAAATTAAATTCATGAATGAACCCAGGAAAACAGACATTCTGTACTAAAAATGTCAGTGTGTGTCAGTCAGTGGTGTGGTTGTGTGTTGTGGTGTCTCCTCCATAACTCCAAAACCATGAAAAACATAATCTAGCCTGAAACTTGCAGCATACCCCGGGATTTTCAAAGAAGTGCACGAGTGCATTCTATGTGTGACCAATACTAATCTGTTTCTTGCATTACTGCAACATCAATTGTTCTTCCACCATCCCTCGTGTTAAGTGCCTCCTGAAAGTGTTCATCCCAACTTCCCATCTGTGTCATCTGCGTTCACTCTGTCTGTCTGTCTGTCCATGATTGAGCAACTACTTATTACAATGTCGCGCCGTTGCCGCGTTTAGGTTTAATCCCCCGCCCCCCTCCCCGATCCAATTGTGGTGACGGTGTGGTTAACACCAACCAGGCTAGATCGCTAAGCTGTTTTTCTTCAAGGCTAACACGTGCTCCTCGGAGCATAATGGCAGTGCGGAGGGGAAGACGGGTGGGCATGCATGTGCATGCATGGGAACAAATGGATCCGCAGCACAAGGGGTTTATCTCGAACCACAACAGATACACAGACACCAGCCAACTTAAAATCGACAAGAGGGATTTAATGAAAATAGTCAAATAATTTACAAGGTAATCGTATCTATAAATTCCAGCCATCTTCTGTGTGTGTGTGAATGTGTCTGTCTGTACCACTGTTCTCGGACAACTTACTGGTCCGATCTAATTGAAAACCTTGCCAGGTATATTGCTGGGACCTGAGTGTGTGCCTTTCTGAAGGTTTGATATTAACCGCGCACAAGTTGATTCCCAAGTTATGGCCATTTATTTACCAAACCAATGACAGACACGTTGCCTGCGTAGGCGTGGCCGATGGGGAAAAGGGCGCCATTTAGTTACCAATACAGTGGACACGTTGCTGCGTAAAGGCATGGCCGTTGGGTAGAGATCCTCAGTACCATATGACAGGACACGTTGCATTGGCTGTTGCACCCACAGTATCTAATCTTCTATCATAATTTCAGCAAATCTGCTGTTTGTTGCCTTTTTGGCAAGGTTTGAAATTAATCGGTCAAGTGGCTTCCCAAGTTATGGCCAAGTGTAGAGCGCGTTCCCCATTACGGGGTACAACGTACGGGACTTCCGGATAGTGATGACTTACTGTATTCTAATAATTTCTCGATTTCTTTTGCGCGATTTATAGAATAAACACCAATGCCCCAATCCAGTCATCATTTACGAGAGGAAGGAACGGCCTGTGTGGTTGTTTGAAAGTTTTTTTTGTTTTTTTTTTGCACGCTACGACCACGCACGTACGGCCACGGCACGTACGCACCACGCACGTACGGCCACGCACGCTACGCGTGCCACGCACGTACGACCACGCACGTACGACCACGCCACGTACGGCCACGCACGTACTGGGGCGATGCACAAGATATGGGGAAAATTTAATAATTAAAACTCGAAGGTAAAGTAAAGTCTAAAGTCGCAGGAAGCCTCTCACACTGACTTGAACACAGTCAAGGGGAAAAACAAAAGAAAAAGCAAATCTTCCCTTGATTCTGGCACTTAGCTTTGTCCAGAGATGTCTCTATTGAAGCTATGCCGATCGAGCCCACTTCGTCGTTGCGCAGCGAAGATGGGCCCAATCAATGGCGTCGAGTCGCTCTCTGGCGGGGAACGAAAAATTGTGAGGTAATTCGTGACTCGCGTATTCAAACACCAGGGCTCACACAACCGCGTGCGCGCTCTTCTCCAATGAACGAATATGCAGAATGTTCCTCTTCTTACACGAGGTCTTGCTTACAACAAATCGTCCACCTTCCCGACCACACGACGAGACATCTTCTGAGGCCCCACGATTAAGGGCCATGAGGAACACTATTGCTTCCCTCCTAGAAAACGTACATATCACGGTTCAGCCAAACCAGTCAATGACTCGCATCTTGCCAGCACGTGGGCAAATTACAGCACAACACGAGAATCTGTAGCCCATATCGTCGTTGCCGAAGAAGGTGAGCAAAATGAGATCTTCTGTCTCAGCCACTTCATCTCACCAATAAACTGTCTGCTCTTCGATCATGCCCCCAACCCCCTCATGTCATACTCACCAATCATAAGCCTAAGGGGCGGTGACTTGCTTGTTACGAAACTGACGGAAGCTTGGCCTTTCTCGTCTCTTGGACATGTGGAATTGTTTATTATGTTGATGTTGTTATAAATTACGTAATTCTTTCAGTTGCTGCTTGTAAATGCAAAAACATAGGAAAGAGTCACAGGGCGACATTTACATAGTGGGGGGAAATTTGGCCTTAATCCCTATTCTAATTAACACAGCACTACCCCCAGTGTGGTGACAAGTAACACTTAAGCTCACAGTTTCCCTACTTAATTTACATCGAATGTCTCCTACACGTCCACTGACCATGCGACTCTATGGCAATCCAACTTGCTGTTGAAATTCCTCCATTACCCAAAACAACCGTCACAATATGAATCGGAACCATGAACCTGCAGTTGAGCACAACTTTGGCTCTGAAAAGTGGCAAAATGTACGAAGCTTGCCCCAACCGTGCATGCGCACAGAGGAGTATGGTAATTAATTTTACTTCTGCCTGTCAGTCAAAAAAATTGAAAATCATTCCAATCAGGAAACTACTGTTTTCGGGATATCATAAATGATAGAAACAATAGAAACGGATAACAAATTAAACGTGCTTAGACAATGGTGTTGTAAAAGACTGGTGCATCACGGCGCTAAACCTCCGAAAAATGTTTGTTTCCCCCTGATAGCCTTCAAAACCTTTATTAGCCCCCGTTGGACTTAGTCCGAAATTGGGGCCTTATGATTTGCGTCTCGATTTTCGCTGTCTGTGCATGAGTGCATCCGCAAACCATATCTCGCGACATGTATGCTACCGAGTTTATTCGTACTTGGCCCACAAAGCCAACAAATAAAGTATTACATAAGAACATCATTGGTTTGTGACTGCGATCAAAGATAGCCGGCTGGCGGCCATTCGTGGTTAAAAACAACGGGTATCAGACACCTCCTCAACCATTTCTCGACATGCATGGTTCCAATTTTGCTTCAAAACTTGCATAACACAGTACATGATGACATACATGTGCATCTCACTTATTTTGTGATCCGATCAAAAATGGACCGTACTGGTTAGACTGCGGCCATTGTAGTTGTACATTAAATATAGGTTTTTAGCCCCCCCTTTAACTCTGCACAGCAAAAAATTACTAAAAGAACGGTGGCTTTGACGATTTTTATTCTTTTTTCCTTGTTATTTAAATTGAAATTATTAATACTTGAACACTAGACACAAAATGCCTTGTTTTCACTTCCCAAAACCTCCGTTTTGTATGTGACCTTTGTGCCCAAAACTGTACGCTGTCTCGACCAATGAATGTTGCTGCATCTCTGAAGTGAGTAACAGCAAGATCAGACGAAATGGCGGCTCGGTGCCTTGGAAAATCGTGCTCAGTGCCATGGGATATAGATCGTGCTCGGAAACGCAAAGCAGGAGTTTAAAAGGACTCTTCCATGTCTTTATTTCGTAAGAATGCTGCCCGAGCGAAATGTCTTATGAACGCTTTTCGTTCCTCAAATGTAGTTTATTTTATCCTTTCATTCCTGACATCTTCACTGTTATGCATCTATCCACATTACTTTTCCTGCAATTTCGCTCTTTCTGAAAACTGCATTTTGCCAAATTACTAGTTTTCATTTAAATTTCTTCATCCTCAATATTTACAAGTTTTGAGTTGAGATCCATTTTTCATTTCTTACCTGCAGTGGTTCCAAGAACATTCTATCAGTTTCAGTTTACACTTCACTTATTATCTTCCATGCTTTCATCAATGACTTCAAAACCAATCATTTCTTTTCTCTTGAACTTACAAATCTGTTTGTATTTTACGTTGTATTGTCCCGTACTTCTTTATCTTAATTTATCAATATAAAATTCTCTTTCCCGCTTTGTGCAAGGTGCCCCTGCCTTCTCTAGTTGAATTCTCGGTGTTCAACCGGCAAATGGTGGTCCGCTGAAAAAGAGTCAGCACGGCTCGTTAACCCTTCACATCAGTCAGATCCTTCCCGCATCCCTCTCTCTTGAAATGCATCCCATCTGTTCATTGAGTTCTTTGCATGCAGTGATGGCCATGCTGTTTGGTGAAATGTTAGGTTTGTGGAAAACAGTTCCCTTCTCAAAAAGCCCATTTGTTTGTAGTATTCCACAAATCTTCCATTATAAACGCAAAAATATCTGTTTTCAGCTTCGGTTGCTTCAGTCATATCCTGTCATCAGTAGCCAAAGTAGGAAGAACTTTAAATGTAGAAAACAGTAAATATCACTGGGGGGTCAGGTCCGCTGTACGGGAAGGAGAGGGTGAAGAATGGAAAGGGCGGTTGGGAAGGAGATCCAGCTGCTCGACAGCTGCAAGTTTCATGAAGGGTTGTCTACTAACACAGGCACTTGCCATTGAAAGTCTTGCGCATTCATGAAGGGAGGCGTTACATACTTTGGTAAAGATCCTTCAGCGTTTCACCTTTTGATCACTGCTGCAAAACTTTGCATGAGGCTGGTGTGTATTTTACTTTGATTGTAGTTTTTGTGAGCTCAAAGATCATCAACAGGAATCTGTTGACATCCAAGAAAGAATGAGTTGATCTTGCCGGCTGTAGCGGTTGGCCGGCAAAAATCTCTTGGTGGCGAGTCATCCTTGGCCATCCATTGCAATAAATCCCACTTTCGATTTCAAGATCCCCAGTGGATAAAAGTTAATGTTCATCAACCCATTTACCGGATGAGGGATAAAGTCGGGCTGGGTGTAAATTGAATGCGTTCAGAAGCTCCTTTCGAGAAACGGCTCGCCATTGCTGTTGATAATTCCATGTGCCGAGTTTCAGGACCCTCTCTAACTGAGACTTTGGATGTGGCCAAGTGTTGGTGGAGGATGTGAAAATGCTGCCCTGAAGTGATTCCAAGTTCTGTACGATATTTTGAGGATTCCAAAAAAGCAATCCTCCACCAGTAATTGGGTAACAGTAACGTTTAATTAAATACCTTGAGCAAATAACAGTTTGTGTGTCCAGTCACGTTCGCATCGTTCTGAACCTTGGTCGCTTTCAAAGGAATCCCATCCGTTCCTAAAATCAACCATCCATGTCTAATGTAGAACACGAGCCGGCACACCTCGCGACACACAGCCACCTTGTGCTTTGTGTGAATTATTTTGAAACTGTCACCTTTGTATAAAAATCTTGATAACCTTGATGCCATATTTCAAGTAGATGCATCATTTATGATGTAAACAAACTTCTGCATTATACTGGCCAGTTAAAATGAAAACTATGCATAAACAAGCATAAAAACCCAAATTATAATCGGCAAAAATCTGCCGACTCGAGGATGCCAAGAATACCTCGCCCATAGAGGAATACCTTTCACCAGTCATGATAAGTTACCAAAAATACGTTTCTTAAAAATGGTTTCCTTCCACAATCAATAGTTAAATCAGGACCTTTATAATGAGTTAAGCAACTTACGACAGGCAAACAGACAAGTAATGTCGATTGAGCCACAAGTTTCCTCTTTTGAGGCTTCGTATCAGATTGTAGAACATTCTTGCTGTTGCTGTTTTCTGTTGTGTTTGTGATTGTGACTTCCTTGCACCAACCCTGCGCATGAGCATGGGCCACTGGAGCTGGCTTGAACAGATTGTGTTACCTCAATAAAAACCTCTTGGAGAACGAGGGGGGGGGGGGGGGGGGGGTCAGAACTCTCAATGATTTTTGGTGCGGTGGCAGTGGTGTTCCATGCATCCCACTCTCTTACACCGTCATAATTTTAACCAGGTCTAACTCTTTCTTCCAGAGGAGAATAAGTTTTACTGTCGTGGTCGCCTAATTCCAAATGTTCACGAATGTAAATGTAATTGCCAACGATTAAGTTAATCGCTACTGTTTCAACCAGTTTATGTGTGGTTGTGGTCTTACAACAGGCCACATAGTGTGTAGGCTTAGGGTGGTGGTGTGTAGAAAGCACTTATGGCTGCATCTCCATCGTGCCCTGAAAACAAAAAAAAAAAAAAATCATGGCAATTGGCAAGAAATGCAGATGATCACTACTATTGAGAGTTGACGACAAAAATCTGATGTATATTGCTATGTGATGTCTATCGACGCAAACTTTGCCCCCTTTCGAGGCAGAGCGACAAGTCACTTAGCTGAAAGAATTACTGCCTGCCAACCCAAACAGGGTTTTGCAATGACCCCTGAAGTCCCAGACTCGGACACCCACTTGCCGTAAGAAGAATGCTCACCTCGACCTCATACTCGGGCAGCATTGCTAATTTCCTGCCCCATTATACTCATGCAACTCCATCATAAAGTCATCAATGTCAGTAGCAGACATCTGCAGAAGATGAAGACAACATTTCGGATTTTCAATTAACAGGCGCTCATTTTGCCTGGCCAATGTCAGGCTTGCAGCCAAATGAATTGCAAAGATCTGTTCCAGCAGCTGACTCCTTCGTTTGAAGATAATCTCATTGACGGGAGTTGTGGAGTCAACCGCCACGGGGAGGCTATCACTACAGAAACACCCCATCCCTTTTGAGAACACAGTTGCATTACTTGTGGCTAGTCACTCAAAATCCTCTCCTTCTTCAGCTCGTCAAGCAACTATATGGTGCCGAACTTCGCAACCAACTCACTGCTTCACTCGAGCCCAAAATCCTCGCAGGCTTCATGTCATCCCTCCAAGAAGAGTTGCACACAATCGAGGAACGCTAGAGCCACGTTGTATTGTTGGTGCGCTTCAACTTCAGCACATACAGCCAGCTTGTCATATGCCCAGGAAAACATTGTGGCAAAGTCCGGATATCTATGCCAAAAACAGCCCGGGGAGATCGGACAACACGCACAATTTGGCTGTGTGCCGGAGTGACAAACCGAATCCATGTCGATCCAGACCAGTTGCTGCTGATACCTGTGATGCCAGATGAAGCTATTAATGTACGATGAGTACAATGCCCTGAACAGGTGTCTGATATTGCAATCTCTCAGCCCGCTCTGTTGAGTATTGCCTCTGCCTAGCCGTTAGAGTGTATGTCATCCAATCTCTAGTTTTTGAACGCATCTATACCAAGCAGCATCCTGGCTGCACTTACATAATGCACCGGGGCCAACGACCAATTTGATCGGCGCTTCCACAGCAAGCCGCCTAAAATCTACCATATCCATCCAGCCCTCTCAGGATGGCTCAGCACACAAGATGGCGCTTTACCCACTCATGTCATGCGCAGCTTCACTGAAAATCTCTGAAGAGTTAACCAATGATTCTGAAACAACCGGAGATTATGTTATTCAAATGTTTGTTTAAAATTATTTAAAACTTTTACTCCATTTGTAAATAATGTCTTTTTTAGATCCTCGTGGAGGATCTCTCAGTCTTGCCCACGTTGTTGTTCTTGTGGACTTTTTTGTTTCCCCACAGCCTACAGTTTTCATCGAAACTTCCTGAAACTTGGCACAAATATGTAAAAATACCCTGCGCAGACAGTAACCATCTCCGATTTTGAAAAATCCTCCTAGAAAAAAAAGTTATGACGTCAAAATAAATATCTCCGCTAATGGAAATCGCCTAAAAAATTATCTAACACTAGGCAAGCTTTTGAATTCTGTTTGGCGGAATCGAACAGGGCATAGCAGAGATGAATTGCCGCACATATGATACATCACTATGACGTCATATCAATTTTTATGACATCATTCCTATTTTTTGACATTTTTTGTTTCACAACCCAGAGTTTTCATCGGATCTTCGTGAAACTTACCATGTATATGCAGAAAGCCCACGCGCAGGCAGTCACATCTCCGATTTTGAAATTCTTCCAAGAAAAAAAGTTGACGTCATAATATCGCCGCTAATGGAAATCGCCTATACCATTATCTCCGAAACTAGGGAAGCGTTTTGAATTTTGTTTGCGGGAATCAAGCCGGGCATTAGCACAGATAATTATTTATCGCAAACCTGATACATCACAATGACGTCACATTCGTTTTTATGACATCATCATTAAGAGGACGAGGATCTTAGCTCATTTGAGCTTGTTCTCATAAAATGTACCCTGGAACCTGACTCCCGCTATTTACATTAATTCTTAAGGGAAAATTGGATTCGCTTAAAGTCGTTTCAGTTCAAGTCGCACTTTTGGAGAACCTAACTACAGTACAACGTTAAGCAAGGACTGACTGTACATAAAATCGACATCATCTGTGTGAGTGATGCAAAAAGCAGCATCATTTTCTTACCAAAACAATAATTTCAGTAATTATCTTTTTGAAACATTTGTTATTATGAAACACTGAATCGGGATGATTGTGTGGTATTTGTGAAGCACAAACAATGAACGCTATTACATGTCTTCAACATATGGATACCAGCTGACCAAGCCCGCGAGCAATACAATGAACTCGTGGAGGGGTCTGGTGGTGCCATCGGATGAAGAGAGAACCCATCTGTGTTCAGGAAATTGATGACAGCTGATCCAGAACAAGCAAGACTTGAGATGGAGTTGGGTTGCCACTGGTTGGTTCGCCAGCGCGCAAGGTTCAGAGCAAGCAAGCAGAAGTGATCTAAATGCTGAAGCATGATGTAAGTATGAAGTCTTTTCTCCCAGCTGTACATTGTAATGATCCACAGAGATTGCGATACGGATATCTTCTTCTCACATGAGAATCACCCATTTTCCCCATCTCTTTCTGATAGAGGGAAACTACGTCAGGGTAAGAAATCTGATCTCACCACATGCCTAGAACAGGATAACCAGGCCGAGCACCCAGGTTCCTTATGGTAAGGTCTTAGATGGTGCTGCTGTCATGAACTTTCTTCCCACAAGTGGCCTCACAACATTCGATGACGACATCAGCAATGTCTTCATTCCGTACATCACAAATAAGTTGGAGACTTCTAAGAGAACTGACATTGTTTGGGACACATACCTCAATAACAGCGTTAAGGCATCCACAAGGGGGAAAAAGGCAAAGGCACTCGGATTCGGAGGAAGGTGGCTGCTAAAAACAAAATTCCTGGAAACTGGCAAGAATTCCTCCATGATCCCACAAATAAACAGGAACTTTTTCCATTTCTGTCTGACAGAGTTGCAAACATAGATGTCCCTGCTGGTAAAGAGGTTTTCATAACATCTGGACAAGATGTAAAGGATTCAGGTCACACCATGCCACTGTGTGATCATGAGGAATTGGATACTAGGATGGTCATTCATCGACGAGATGCATTAGCGAGTGGCTGCACCACATGTGAGGTTCGTACTGTATACACATGTTATTGTCATCCTAATTGGGATGTATCATCATTTCCTGAACTCATGTCCTGCCACAGACATATGGGTAGCTCTGGTTACCGGAAGGAATTTCACCAATCTACACATTAATCATGTATCTCGAACTATTGGAGCACAAAAATGCCTGGCATTGCCAGCTTCTCACAGTTTGACAGGATGTGACACTGTCTCGTCATTCTTGACAAGATGGAAGAGAATGGCATGGCAAACATGGCAGTCTTATCCTGAGATACCGCAAGCCTTCTCCCCCATGACAACAAATCCCTTCAGAAAACTGGATGTGGACAACAGCACCTTCAAACTTGTTGAACGCTACACCGTGGTCCCCTATGACAAGACCAGCAGCCTAGACTCTGCCAATGAGGCATGAAAAGATATCTTCTGTCTGAAAAAAACAGGACAATGGAACACATACTCCCATCTCAAGATGCTTTGTTGCAATGCACGGAGCATGCTGCGTACTAATCAGGGATATGGACTACAATTCACCAGGTTCAGCAGCAAGCCCCTAATCCGGAGGAATGGGGATGGACAAGAAACAGGGATACACAGATGTGGATTCCTGTATGGACAACGTTGCCAATGACATCGAAAGCTTGCGCTGGTGAAATGTAGCTGCAAAAGCACGGGTGGCTGCACCGGTAGATATTCATGCAAGAAGGCTGACTGGAAATGTACAGAACTTTGCAGCTGCAAATGTGACAAACGAGCCGACATTTTAAAAGTGGTTTAGACTATCCTGACACCATACAAGTTGCTCTATTCTCAAAAGCAGCAACTGGCAAAGCAGACCTCCATGATGCAGTTAATCAAACGTCGGTCTAACTCTGCAGTCTCTGTCCCACTCCTGGACCTTCAACCTCAACTGCCATTCCACCAGCCCCATGTATGTGTTTTCTCCTCTTGATGTAACTCTGCCTGAAATGGAATCTGATCCTGATGTCCCGACACCAACCAATCCAAACTTGTAATCCTCCATCACAACAACCACCTGAGCCTGGATGAGTGCTTGTTTTGATGAGTGTTTAATTATAATTAATTGTATATAATTATCTGTATATAATTGCAATTATTAATTTTATCTTATTTTTACTTTATTTCATTATATTTATTGATTTTTATGTCAAGAACTATAAAATGAATGTGTCTGAGGCACAATATTATGTGATGTGGAACGTAACCCATGTATTACGATAGTCAGGCAGCTTAGTGTCAAATTTTTGACAAAAGGGGAACAACGAGACCAAAGCACCAAAAGTTTTATGTGGCTCCTATCAAAATTTCATCTCATACCAAAATCTGTGGATCCTATCAAAAATTCCTGATGGTTTACTGGAACTACAAACAAATTTTGGTGCTTTGGTCCAGTTGTTCCCTTTTTGTCAAAAAATTGATGCGAAGCGACCTGACTATTAGGACATCAAACATTTGCAGGTCCCATGATTGACGAAACTTCCAAATACAATAATGGAATAGTATAACATGCAACGGAAGGCCGACAGGTACAGACTCACCTCAAAGCTATCTATCCTGGGTTTGAATCCCGACAGGTACAGACTCACCTCTAAGCTATCTATCCTGGGTTTATCCCGACAGTACAGACTCACCTCTAAGCTATCTATCCTGGGTTTGAATCCCGACAGGTACAGACTCACCTCAAAGCTATCTATCCTGGTTTGAATCCGACAGGTACAGACTCACCTCTAAGCTATTCATCCTGGTTTGAATCCCAGAGGTACAGACTCACCTCTAAGCTATCTATCCTGGGTTTGAATCCCGACAGGTACAGACTCACCTCAAAGCTATCTATCCTGGGTTTGAATCCCGACAGGTACAGACTCACCTCTAAGCTATCTATCCTGGGTTTGAATCCCGACCTTTGAATGACCTCTTTTTTTTTCCAGAGCTGTATATATCTATATGTACATATAATGTCGATGATATGACCAACATTTATTGCACAAATTGCTCATTCCTTTATTTGGGTGGTGTATAGACCAGACAGCTGCTGCAATCGCTCCCGAAAATAATAAAAAATAACCTAAGATCTCAAGCCAGCCACCCTAACCGTTTAAAGCCACCATCAGCCTTGATCACAGTTAACATTTGATTTGTTACAAATCCTTACCTTCAGGATGTTTCATGGAAGGCAACCATGGAGATGTTAGGTTAAAACAAGGCGTGCTGTTTTTCCAAGTTTAATAATATAGAAGTGTACAGGTGAGAATACCCAGGTTAAGGAAGCAGGATGTACACATTGTTTAAACATGTCGGGTAAATATATGGGATGTAGATACCACATTGATATGATCGGCTAGATGACATTTTTACCTGTGTCCTACTTTCCTTGTGGTGCATTCTTTTCTCGGTCCTGTTAAACAATCACCCAGTGATTACTCAGGTTATTAAATCAGCCACTTTGTTCGA
The DNA here is from genome assembly GCA_035128595.1 of Eptatretus atami. Classification (NCBI taxonomy): domain Eukaryota; kingdom Metazoa; phylum Chordata; class Myxini; order Myxiniformes; family Myxinidae; genus Eptatretus; species Eptatretus atami. Next base: position 73,068,257 of record CM068967.1, read on the forward strand.
ATGTTTTCCATGGGATGGCAGCTATACCAAGACTACAACTACGACTACCACTACTACAACTACTACTATTACTTTAACGACCCCCAATTAATCCTCCCTTCTTGTAAGGTTGGTTAAGGGAGACGTTTTTGGCTTACGTCGCTCATCAACTGGTTGTCCAGGCATAACTGAAGGTGATATTTTGGGAGTGCCAACGATTATAATCGCTCTCCTACTCTTCCTGAAAAATACCTTGAGATCTTAAACGTCCATCAACGAATGCTAACAAATGGGACACTCGGCTCAATGTGGAAATGAGGGACGGTGCACACGGCACACCTCGATGTCAGCCTATCTCCCCACATGCGAAACACCAATCCAACAGTTTATGTTTAGGTCGGGAATCGAACCGAGACTAGATAGCTCAAAGGAACGTGCACCCTAGCTACCTCTGCACTATCCCATCAGGCCAGGTAGCTATAGGAGCTCTTGGATGTAATATGACGGTTGAATCATTCTGGGAACAACACCGGTGAAAAACATCTAAAGGCAAAATGAGCCACCATTGCATCTTTGACAAAGCAATCATTATTTTTCTGAAATCCGAAAGTCATCTCAAGCAATTACTGCTAATCCTGCTCTCCACATTCACAACAATTACCTGGGCTCTTGTTTCTCAAATATGGATATAAACAAATACATCGAAAACGAAATACAAACTCATTACAGCGACATAATTGGTGGTAAATGTGTGAACGTTTCAAAACGAGATGTTGGCATGAATCATATTTGAGGATTCTGTAAGTAGTTTGTATCCAAAACCTTCATGGACCGGATCAAGCTGTCATGGACCGGATCAAGCTGTCATGGACCGGAGCTGTGTCATGGACCGGATCGAGCTGTGTCATGGACTGGATCGAGCTGTGTCATGGACCAGATCGAGCTGTGTCATGGACCGGATTGAGCTGTGTCATGGACCGGATCGAGCTTGTGTCATGGACGGATCGAGCTGTGTCATGGACCGGATCGAGCTGTGGTCATGGACGGATTCGAGCTGTTGTCAGGACCGGATCGAGCTGTGTCATGGACCGGATCGAGCTGTGTCATGGACCGCGGATCGAGCTGTGTCATGGAGCCGGATCGAGACTGGGTCAGGAACCGGATCGAGCTTGTCATGGACTGGATAGAGCTGTTGTCATGGACCAGATCGAGCCTGTGGTTGTTGGGTTGGATAGAGCTATGGTCGGACGCGGAGTTAATGTCATAGACCGGATGCGCTGTGTCATGGACTGGATCGAGCTGTGTCAAGGACTGGTTCGAGCTGTGTCATGGACAGTATCGAGCTGAGTCCTGACCAGGAAGTTATGTCATGGAATGGATTGAGCTGCTGTCTGGACGCCGGCTGTGCCCTCAGACAGCTCGATCGGTAGACACCCCGGAGCGTGTCATGCCACCCGGTTGGAGCTGCTGTTGTGGACCGGATCGAGCTGTGCCATGGACCGGAGCTGAGTCACTGACGGAGTTATGTCATGACGGATCGAGCTGTGCCAATGGACCGGAGCTGTGTCAAGGACGACCCGATCGAGCTGTGTCATGCCCCAGAGCTGTGTCATGGACCGATGCGAGCTGTGTCAGAGACTGGATCATCGAGCTGTGTCATGGACAGTATCGAGCTGAAGTCTGGACCGAGTTATGTCATGGATGGATTGAAGCTGTTGTCATGGACCAGAATGGAGTTGTGTCCATGCACCGGTTGGAGCCTGTGTTGTGGACCGGTTGGAGCTGTGTTGTGGACCGGATCGAGCTGTGTCAAGGACCCGATCGAGCGACTGTGAAACGTGAAAACAGAAATAGAATTAAAGTTCAAAAAATGCGATTCCACTCGAGGCAAAAACCAGCTACATCATTCATTCTCAAGAGAAAATCCTTTCCCACGTCGTAAAACGTTTAAAGCAACCATGTACAATCCTTATATAATCTAACAGCTTATAACATCAATCATGTGGTGAAATGCACAACTTCCGTGAAAATAAATTCATTTAGGCATCTTTATTCGAAGAAAACTGTCACGGCCTTGCATCTATCCGAGGTCTGACCTGCGACGCCATCAGCTAGCCGAACGAAAACATGAGTAACTCGACCATTATAAATACAGTTATTCATCGGTATGAAGATCAGGCAGATTATCTCAGCAAGGAAATCGAAAAAAAACAAAAAAATTTGAGCGCTTTGTCGTTAAGAAATTGTTGCGGTCTGTTCCAAGTGAAGGCATGGTTGAGCAGGCCAAAAAACATGGCGGTTTCAGGCCCCAGCGAGGTAACCTAGGATACGCCTTAAGAGCCCAAAGGCATCGAGCGAGGATTGTCTGATAAAGGATATAATTAAATATAAGGCCGTTAATAATTATCTTCAAATGGAGTCATGGAGCGACACACACACACACACACACAC
>CM068967.1:73070696-73109031 GCA_035128595.1 Eptatretus atami
GTGCAGAAGATACTGTATATCTACTATAAATGGAAGAGGTGTGTGTGCGTGTGTGTGTGGCATACTTTTTGTCCATTAATTACATAAGTCAATTCATTAATTATGCACTTATGGAATGTACGTACCTTTTGCTTTCGACTGCTGAGACCCCTTCGAAATTTGAAGACTCTTTAAGACCCCCAAGACCGCAAAGACCCAAAACACCCAGACGACCCAAAATACCCAAAAGACCCAAAAGTCCCTGAGGAACCCAAAGTCCCAAAAGTTACTGAGAACCCAAAATTCCAAAAAGTTATTGAGGACCCAAAAGTCCCAAAACATTCCTGACATTCCAAAACAAAACATTCCAAAAGTCCCGAAACATTTCTGAGGGCACAAAAGTCCCTAAACGTTCCTGAGGACCCAAAAGTCCCAAAAAGTTCCTGAGAACCCAAAAGTCCCCGAGGACCCCAAAGTCCCCGAGGACCCAGAAGTACCAAAAGATACCAAGGACCCAAAAGACCCGTACGACTCAAAAGTTCCTGAGGACCCAAGACCCAAAACTCCCCGAGGACCCAAAAGAGCCAAAAGTCCCTGAGGAGACTAAAGACACATAATCCAAAAGACCCCAAGGACCCAAAAGAGCAGGAGGACCCAAAAGACACCGAAGAGCCGGAAGACCCTGAGGACCCAAAAGACCCAGAGGACCCACAAGACCATTTAAGACTCTACTATAAATGGATGAGGTGTGTGTGTGTGTCATGTTTTTTTGTGGAGTTCTGCTGGAGTGTTCTGATATGGAATGTGACACACCAAAATGATCGTCATTACCTCCTGAGTTGATTTGCCTAATTAACTACAAAATATCCTTTATAATTCCCATATTTTAAGTGCACACCATGTTAAGGTATATTAAGCAGCTTAACACGTCCTTCTACCATGGCATGGCATGATAATTACAAAATAAATAAATAAAAACAACGATAACATTGTACCATAACATATATTCATGAATACCAATAATATTTACAACAATAATAAGGATAGTAGTATCATATGGCAATAATAATAACAAACATATAATCCCCACGCAGACACCAAGCACATCTGGGCTTAGTGCAAGGCAAACAAATGCTCAAGCAGTACAGCAGGCGGTGTGCAACAAGGCTGTGCAGACCAATGAAAATTTGGTCCATCGGACGTTAAACCACCAGATCTGAAAACAACGAAAACTTTATGAGTTTCTGTATCATATAAAACAAAGGCATCGTTGTGTCATTTGTGTACTAGTGCGTGCCCGTAAGTGCATGGCCGTACGTGCAAAAAAAAAAAAAAACTTTCAAACCGCGTGCCAGAACAACAACACACAGGCCGTTCCTTCGCTCTCCGTGGCCGTACGTGCAAAAAAAACAAAAACTTTTTAACAACCACACAGGCCGTTCCTTCGCTCTCGTAAACGACGACTGGATGGGGCATTGTGTTTATCTATAAATGCGCATAAGAAATCGAGAAATTATTAGAATACACCAAGTCATCACTATCCGGAAGTCTGTACGTTGTAACCCGTAATGGGGAACACGGCTGAGGATCTCTTCCCCAACGGCCACGCCTACGCAGCAACGTGTCCTGTCATTGGTAACGAAATGGCGCCCTTTCCCATCGGCCACGCCTACGCAGCAACGTGTCCTGTCATTGGTTTGGTAAATAAATGGCCATAACTTGGGAAGCACTTGTCCGATTAATATCAAACCTTAAAAAGGCACATACTCAGGTCCCCAGCAATATACCTGGCAAGTTTCAATTAGATCGGAGGTGGTTGTCGAGAAACAGCGGTCACAGGCACGCACGCACACAACCGCACACACACACACACACACACACACACACACACACACACACACACACACACACACACACCACACACAGACACAGCTGAATTATAGATAGATGAAATATATTAATAACCAAAGTTGATAAAGATCGGTGCTTTCCGGGTGACGTAGAAAGCTGAAATTTTGCGAGTTGATGGACATCGAACCCGGTACACCAGAAAAAAAAATCGCAGAATCGTCGGAAAGCATCCATAAATGAACATATATATAAATTAAAATTAAATAAAGAAATTAAAAATAAAATAAATAAAAAATCAATGCAGGTGAATGACCCGAGACAATGGGAAACATGGTTCAAGTAGGATAACACAATGTGTAAAAACATACCCGCTTAGTACATATATATATATATATATATATAATATACATACACACACACTCAAATTATAACACATAGTGTACACTCCATTATAACACATAGTGTACACTCCATTATAACACAATGTGTAAACATACCCCGCTAGTACATATATATATATATATATATATATATATATATATATATATATATATATATATATATATATATATATACATATACTACACACACACTCAAATTATAACACATAGTGTACACTCCATTATAACACAATGTGTAAACATACCCCGCTAGTACATATATATATACATATATTACATATACATACACAACACACTCAAATTATAACACATAGTGTACACTCCATTATAACACATAGTGTACACTCCATTATAACACATAGTGTACACTCCATTATAACACATAGTGTCCACTCCATTATAACACACAGTGTACACTCCATTATAACATAGTGTACACTCCATTATAACACACAGTGTACACTCCATTATAACACATAGTGTACACCCCATTATAACACATAGTGTACACTCCATTACAGCTGTTCACTACAAAAGACAATACAATACTATAATATATATTTTATAATCTAGGAATGGTAAGAAAGAGAACATTTCCATCAAAACGGTATATTCTCCTCTCCTGGGTAATGAAGCTCCATATTCATGAGGTGAAGTGCCCTGCAGGTGAACACCTGCGTCCCGCAGGTGTGGAGAGAAAGGATATCTTGCGTGGAGGAATATTGCATGTCATCAAGTTTATAAAACCTCTGGGGTTTTGTTTTCAGGAGAGAGGGGAAGGGAACATTGAGTAAGGTGGTTGAGTGAGAGTTATAACATTGTTTCTGGTGTGTGTCATGAATGAGACGAAAGAAAAAAAACAAAAAGTAATAAAAGTCAAACTGAAGGTTTTTAAGTTGTTTCTAAGATTCCACATTTGCCTGAAGTGTGATGCACACACACACAGATGGGTGATTGTAAACCCCAATGAGATGCAGGGTAAAGTGTATCCTTCAAACGCTGTGGGTTTCAAACTTTTTTAAATTAATTCAAAACTGGCTTCAAGTTCATCATACTTGGAGCTAGCTTTGATAAAGTAATGAATTCCTATGCAGTGAATGAAGCAAGTAATTGTGAGAGGTACAAGACGTTCTCTCAAAGCTGAAAACACCTGAATTGTGAATACCTGTGACGTGGGTTGAAACGGCATGACGTATTAGTGTATCGGTGCAGTGTGCGAGTGCAAATGAACTCCTGTGATGGACTAATTATAATTCACATAGAACTTAAAAATAATAATAATTCTGTGCTAAATTGTAATTAAATTATGAATGAACAGGAAAACAGACATCTGTACTAAAAATGTCAGTGTGTGTCAGTCAGTGTGTGTGTGTGTGTGTGTGTGTGTCTCCTCCATAACTCCAAAACCATGAAAACTATTAGCCTGAAACTTTGCAGCATACCCCGGGATTTTCAAGGAAGTGCACGAGTGATCTATGTGTGACCAATACTAATCTGTTCTTGCATTTACTGCAACATCAATTTGTTCTTCCACCATCCCTCTGTTAAGTGCCTCCTGAAAGTGTTCATCCCAACTTCCCATCTGTGTCATCTGGTTCACTCTGTCTGTCTGTCTGTCCATGATTGAGCAACTACTTAATTACAATGTCGCGGCCGTGGCCGGTTAGGTTAATCCCCCCCCCCCTCCCCGATCCAATTGTGGTGGACGGGTGGTTAACACCAACCAGGCCAGATCGCTAAGTGTTTTTTCTTCAAGGCGAACACGTGATCCTCGGAGATAATGGCATGCGGAGGGGAAGGGGTGGCATGCATGTGCATGATGGAACAAGTGGATCGCAGCACAAGGGGGTTTATCTCGAACCCACAACAGATACACAGACACCAGCAACTTAAAATCGACAAGGGGATTTAATGAAAATAGATCAAATATTTACAAGGGTAATCTATCTATAATTCCAGCAATCTCTGTGTGTGTGTGTGTATGTGTCTGTCTGTGACCACTGTTTCTCGACAACTACTGGTCCGATCTAATTGAAACTTGCCAGGTATATTGCTGGGGACCTGAGTGTGTGCCTTTTGAAGGTTTGATATTAACCGGACAAGTGATTCCCAAGTTATGGCCATTTATTTACCAAACCAATGACAGGACACGTTGCTGCGTAGGCGTGGCCGATGGGGAAAGGGCGCCATTTAGTTACCAATGACAGGACACGTTGCTGCGTAGGCATGGCCGTTGGGTAAGAGATCCTCAGTTACCAATGACAGGACACGTTGCTTGGCGTTTTGCACCCACAGTATCTATCTTCTATCTATAATTCCAGCAATCTCTGTTTGTTTGCCTTTTCAAGGTTTGAAATTAATCGGTCAAGTGGTTCCCAAGTTATGGCCAAGTTAGAGCGCGTTCCCCATTACGGGTTACAACGTACGGACTTCCGGATAGTGATGACTTACTGTATTCTAATAATTTCTCGATTTCTTTTGCGCATTTATAGATAAACACAATGCCCCAATCCAGTCATCATTTACGAGAGCGAAGGAACGGCCTGTGTGGTTGTTTGAAAGTTTTTTTTTGTTTTTTTTTGCACGTACGACCACGCACGTACGGCCACGCACGTACGACCACGCACGTACGGCCACGCACGTACGGCCACGCACGTACGACCACGCACGTACGACCACGCACGTACGGCCACGCACGTACGGGCATGCACAAGTAATTGAAAATTTAATAATAAAACTCGAGGTAAATTAAAGTCTAAAGTCGAGGAGCCTCTTCACACTGACTTGAACACAGTCAAGGGGAAAACAAAAGAAAAGCAAATCTTCCCTTTGTTCTGGCACTTAGCTTTGTCCAGAGATGGTCTCTATTGAGCATTGCGATCGAGCCACTTCGTCTTGCGCAGGAAGATGTGCCCAAAATGGCGTCGAGTCGCTCTCTGGGCGGGAAACGAAATGTGAGGTAATTCGTGAGTCGGTATTCAACACCAGGGCTCACCAACCGGTGCGCGGCTTCTTCTCATGAACGAATATGCTAAATGTTCCTCTCTTACACGAGGTCTGCTTACAACAATCGTCCACCTTCCTCGACCACACGACGAGACGATCTCTGAGGCCCCACGATAAGGCCATGAGGAACACTATGCTTCCCTCCTCAGAAACGTACATACTTCACGGTTCAGCCAAACAGTCAATGACTCGCATCTTGCCCAGCACGTGGGCAAATTTACAGCACAACACGAGAATCCTGTAGCCATATCGTCGTGCCGAGAGGTGAGCAAAATGAGATCTTCTGTCTCAGCCACGTTCATCTCACAACTACTGTCTGCTCTTCGATCATGCCCCCAACCCCCTCATGTCATACTCACCAATCATAAGCCTAGGGGGCGTGACTTGCTTGTACGAAACTGGGAAGGCTTGGCTTCTCGTCTGCTTGGACATGTGGAATGTTATTATGGTTGATGTTGTTATAAATACGTAATTCTTTCATTGCTGGCTTGTAAATGCAAAAACATAGGAAAGAGTCACAGGGGACATTTACATAGTGGGGGAAATTGGCCTTAATCCCTATCTAATTAACACAGCACTACCCCCAGTGTGGTGACAAGTAACACTTAAGCTCACAGTTTCCCTACTTAATTTACATCGAGATGTCTCCTACACGTCCACGGACCATGCGACTCTATGCAATCCCAACTTGCTGTGAAATTCCTCCATCTACCCCAAAACAACCGTCACAATATGAATCGGAACATGAACCTGCAGTTGAGCACAACTTTGGCTCTGAAAGTGGCAAAATGTACGGAATCTTGCCCCAACCGTGCATGCGCACAGAGGAGTATGGTAATTATTTTACTCTGCCTGTCAGTCAAAAAAATTGAAAATCATTCCAATCAGGAAACGTACTGTTTTCGGGATATCATAAAGGATAGAAACAACAGGAACGGATAACAAATTTAACGTGTTAGACAAGGTGTTGTAAAAGACTGTGCATCAACGGCGCTAAACCTCTGAAAAATGTTTGTTTCCCCCTGATAGCCTTCAAAACCTTTATTAGCCCCGTTGGACTTAGTCCGAAATGGGGGCCATGAAGTGGATTTGGTCTCGATTTTCGTGTCTGTGCATGAGTGCATCCGCAACCATATCTCGGACATGTATGTACCGATTTTATTCGTACTTGGCACAAAGCCAACAAATAAAGGTATTACATAAGAACATCATTTGGTTTTGTGACGCGATCAAAGATAGCCGGCTGGCGGCCATTGTGGTTGTAAAACAACCGGGTATCAGACACGTCCTCAACCATTTCTCGGACATGCATGGTCCAATTTTGTTCAAACTTGGCATAAGCACAGTACATGATGACATACATGTGCATCTCACTTTATTTTGTGATCCGATCAAAAATGGCCGACTGGTAGACTGGCGGCCATTTTAGTTGTACATAAATATAGGTTAGCCCTTTAACTCTGCACAGCAAAATTACTAAAAGAACGGTGGCTTTGACATTTTATGTCTTTTTTTCCTTGTTTTATTTAAATTGAATTATAATACTTGAACACTAGAACACAAATTGCCTTGTTTTCACTTCCAAAACCTCCGTTTTGTATGACTTTGGCAAACTGTACGCTGTCTCGACCAATGAATGTTGCTGCATGCTCTGAAGGTGGAGTAACAGCAAGATTCAGACGAAATGGCGGCTCGTGCTTGGAAATCGTGCTCGTGCCTGGGAATATAGATCGTGCTCGGAAACGCAAAGCAGGAGTTTAAAAGACTCTTCCCATGTCTTATTTCTTAAGAATGTGCGGGGTAAAATGTCTTATGAACGCTTTCGTTCCTCAATGTAGTTTATTTTATCCTTCATTCCTGACATCTTCACTGTTTGCATCTATCCACATACTTTTCCTGCAATTCCTCTTTCTGAAACTGCATTTTGCAAATTACTAGTTTTCATTTAAATTTCTTTCATTCCTCAATATGTTTACAAGTTTGAGTTGAGATCCATTTTTCATTCTTACCTGCATGGTTCCAAGAACATTTCTATCAGTTTCAGTTTACACTTCACTTATTATCTTCCATGCTTCATCAATGACTTCAAAGGCAATCCGATTTCTTTCTTCTTGAACTACAAATCTGTTTGTATTTTCACGTTGTATTGGTCCCGTACTTCTTTATCCTTGAATTTATCAATATAAAATCTCTTTCCCCTTTGTGAAGGTGCCCCTGCCTTCTCTAGTTTGAATTCTCGGTGTTCAACCGGCAAATGGTGGTCGCGCTGAAGATGTCAGCACGGCTCTTAACCCTCACATCAGTCAGAGTCCTTCTCCGCATCCCTCTTCTCTTGAAATGATCCATCTGGTTCTTGGTTCTTTCATGCAGTGATGGCCATGCTGTTTGGTGAATGTTATTTTGTGGAAACAGTGTTCCTTCTCTAAAAAGCCCATTTGTTTTGTAGTATTCCACAAATCTTCCATTATAAACTGCAAAATATCTGTTTTCAGCTTCGGTTGCTTCAGTCATATCCTGTCATCAGTAGCCAAGTAGGAAGAACTTTAAATGTAAAAACAGTAAATAGTCACTGGGGGTCAGGTCCGCTGTACGGGAGGAGAGGGTGAAGAATGGAGAAGGGGGTTGGGGAGAGGGAGATCCAGCTGCTCGAAGCTGCAGTCATGAAGGGTGGTCTACGTAACACAGGCCTTGCCATGAAGTCTTGCGCATTGTCATGAAGGAGGGTTACATCTTTGGTCAAGATCCTTCAGCGTTTCACCTTGATGACCTGCTGCAAACTTTGCATGAGGCTGGTGTGATATTTTACTGTGATTGTAGTTTTGTGAGTCAAAGATCATCAACAGGAATCTGTTGACATCCAAGAAGAATGAGTTTGATCTTGCCGGCTGAGGGTTGGCTGCAAAATCTCTTGGGTGGGAGTCATCCTTTGTGCATCCATTGCATAAATCCCACTTTGATTTCAAGATCCCAGTGGTAAAAAGTAATGGTTCATCACCCATTACCGGATGAGGGATAAAGTCGGCTGGGTGTAAATTGAATGGTTCGAGAAGCTCCTTCGAGAAACGGCTCGCCATTGCTGTGGATAATTCCATGTGCCGAGGTTTCAGGACCCTCTCTAACTGAGACTTTGGATGTGGCCAAGTGTTGGTGGAGGATGGTGAAAATGCTGCCCTGAGTGATTCCAAGTTCTGTAGATATTTTGAGGATCCAAAAAAGGCAATCCTCCACCATTAATTGGTAACAGTAACGTTTAATTAATACCTTGAGCTAAATAACAGTTTGTGTGTCAGTCACGTCTGCCATCTGTTCTGAACCTTGGTCGTCTTCAAAGGAATCCCATCCGTTCCTAAAATCAACCATCCATGTCTAATGTAGAACACGAGGGCACACCTTCGCGACACACAGCCACCTTGTGCTTGTGTGAATTATTTGAAACTGTCACCTTTGTATAAAAATTTCTTGATAACCTTGATGCATAATTTCAAGTAAGATGCATCATTGTATGATGTAACAAACTTCTGCATTATACTGCCAGTTAAATGAAAATATGCATATAACAAGCATAAACCCAAATTATAATCGGCAAAAATCTGCGACTCGAGGATGCCAAGGAATACCTCGCCCATAGAGGAATACCTTTCACCAGTCATTGATAAGTTACCAAAAATAGGTTTCTTAAAAATGGTTTCCTTTCCACAATCAATAGTAAATCAGACCCTTTATAATGAGGTTAACAACTTACGACAGCAACAGACAAGTAATGTGATTGAGCCACAAGTTCTCGGAGTGTTCGTATCAGTTGTAGACATTCTTGCTGTTGCTGTTGCTGTTGTGTTTGTGATTGTGACTTCCCTTGCACCAACCCCTGCGCATGAGCATGGCCACTGGGAGCTGGGCCTTGAACAGAGTTGTGTTACCTCAATAAAACCTCTGTTGGAGAACGAGACAGAACTCTCAATATTTTTGGTGCGGTGGCAGTGGTGTTCCATGCATCCCGACTCTCTTACACACGTCATATTTTAACCAGGTCTAACTCTTCTCCAGAGGAGAATAAGTTTTACTGTCGTGGTCGCTAATCGCAATGTTCACGAATGGTAATGTAATTGCCAACAGTAACGTTTAATCGCTACTGTTTCAACCAGTTTATGTGTGGTTGTGGTCTACAACAGCCACAATAGTGTGTAGGCTTAGGGTGGTGGTTGTGTAAATAGCACTATGGCTGCTCTCCATCGTGCCCTGAAACAATGGCAATTGGCAAGAAATGAGATGATCACTACTATTGAGAGTTGACGACAAAATCTGATGTATATGCTATGTGATGTCTATCGACGCAAACTTTGCCCCCTTTCGAGGCGACGACATCACTTAGCTGAAGAATACTGCTGCAAACCCAAACAGGGGTTTTGCCAATGACCCGGCTGAAGTCCCTGAGACTCGACACCGCACTGCCGGTCAGAAGAATGCTCACCTCGACCTCATACTCGGGCAGATTGCTAATTTCTGCCCAGTTATCTCATGCAACTCCATCATAAAGTCATCAATGTCAGTAGCAGACATCTGGCAGAAGATGAGACAACATTTCGGATTTCAATTAACAGGCGCTCATTTTTTGGGCCTGGCCAATGTCAGGCTTGAGCCAAATGAATGTGCAGAAGATCTGTTCCAGCAGCTGACTTCCTTCTTTGAAGATAATCTCATGACGGGTAGTTGTGGAGTCAACCGCCACGGGGAGGCTATCACTACAGAAAACGACCCCATCCCTTGAGAACACAGTTGCATACTTGTGGCTGTCACTCATAAATCCTCTCCTTCTTCAGCTCGTCAAGCAGATATATGGTGCCGAACTTCGCAACCACTCACTGGCTTCACTCGAGCCCAAAATCTCGCAGGCTCTGTCATCCCTCCAAGAAGAGTTGCACACAATCGAGGACGCTAGAGCCACGTGTATTGTTGGTGGCTTCAACTTCAGGCACAGTACAGCCAGTTGTAATATGCCCAGGAAACTATTTGTGGCAAAGTCCTGTGTTCTATGCAAAACAGCCGGGAGATCGGACAACACGCACAATTTGGCTGTGTGCCGGAGTGACAACCGATCCATTGGTCGATCCAGACCAGTTGCTGGTGATGACTGTGATGCAGATGAAGCTATAATGTTCGATGAGTACAATGCCCCTGAACAGGTGTCTGATGATTGCAATCTCTCAGCCCGCTCTGTTGAGTATCCTCTGCCTAGCCGTAGAGTGTATGTCATCCAATCTCTGGTTTTGAACGCATTATACCAGCAGCATCCTGCTGCACTTACATAATTGCACCGGGGCCACGACCAATTTGATCGGCGCTTCCACAGCTAAGGCCTAAAATCTACCAATCCATCCAGCCTCTCAGATGGCTCAGCACACAGATGGCGTTACCCCACTCGATGTCATTGGCGAGCTTCACTGAAACTTGGCGATAGGAAGCCTAGGGTTCCGACTTGATGCCTTGGTTGTCAAGAAGCTTGATGTGGGAGAGCTTGTTGACAATCCGTCTTTGATTACTATAAACATTGCTGTGTGACCATCGAATAGGAAAATCATCGTAAAAGGTGAAGGTTCCGTCGAGTATGGCTCACACAGTGGTCGATACAGTAAAGTACCCACGGCCAGACTCACCCAAGCTTTCTTACTGTGTAATCCTCACAAGGCTGTTCTCCTCCCTGTAGAATACTTAGAGCTACAAACTCATTCCGGTATTGAGTCAGGCACAGCTGTATGGGCGACAGAACCACGTTTGGACAGTCATGCTAACACTCTGGACAAGCCCGTATATGCATGGCCAGCTCCTCAAAAACATCCGTTCCATCAGCAGGACTGCACACGTTAGGCCTAAGTCACATTTGCCACGGCGGCCGTGGGGTCTACAAAATCTGCGGCCACTAGCAATTATAGGGCGGCCACAGTATTTCCACGGTCACATAATGTAGCAGTCACATATGTTTTTATTTTTCGGGGAGCCGCACGGCGTATTTATAAATTGTGGAGACCGAAAACGTGGGGGTGCCGTACGGTCTTTGATTTGATGTCGCACGGTGACCTTAGGGCGTTCCTGCGGCGGCCATATAATTTTCAAGGCAGACGCAAGGTGCCCGCAAGGCGACCGCAGGGGGGCCCTAAGGCAAACGTGCGGCCAGACGGACGGTAACGAGTGGGTTCTTTTTTTTACCAGTTCTTTTGTTTCGGCTTGTCGAATTGCTACGGCGAACGTAGAAATGAAAAAAGTTATAACTCCGCGTTATAATTCCACGGCGACCCTACGGCCTGTAAAATATAGCCAAACGGCATAGGGCCACCCTGAGGCCACCTCAGAAACTCTGCGGCCGCCGCACGTTTCTGTCAATTCAGAGGGCGTACGGCCGCCATATCCTCGCCGTAGAGCAAATGTGACTTAGGCCTTACCAACAAGACTGATTCACCGATACTGGTCAATCACGGCGAACTTGTCTGCCAGGCAAAGGTAACTTTTCTTGTCAGTGACACATGTGGGGACAACATTCCTGTGAGTGCTGCTACTAATGCAGCACTAGCTCGTCCATTCTCAGCCAGTGTCTCCGTCGACCCCGATTCATACCCATCAACTGAATTGCGCAACCAGTTCCACCAAATCAACAAGGCCTCCAACGATGTATTTAATCTTCAGATCTCCAAATATAACGGAGCTAGTGGCAACATCGCGGCCTTTGTCAACATAGGTCGAATGCTACCTCCACAGAGAAAGGGGAGACTTCCTCAATACAACAACAACAACTGAGCCGAAAGGCAAGGCAAGTTTGATGAGCTTGAGGCTGCGGGCATCATGGCTAAGCCAGAACATGTCAATGTTCACGCTGAGTATATAAATCCTTCCTTTCTTATCAGGAAGCCAAATGTGAGGAGCAGACTCGTTACGTCCTTCAGGGAGGTCGCGCAGTACAGTAAACCCCAACCCTCCCCAATGCCCAACGTTGAAAGCATGCTACAACAGATTGCAAAATGGCAGTACATCATTACCGCATACCTCGTAAAGGACTTCTACCAGACCCCGTTATCTCTCAACTATATGTACTGTAGTTCTGTGGTGTCACTACCCCTTTTGAAGGAATCCGCGTCTACACGAGGTCGGCAAGAGGGATGCCTGGTAATTGCTACTTCCCTTGCACCTGTCCATGTGCACGTGCCTGGCCACCGGGAGCTGGGCCTTGAACCAAGTTTTGTTACCTCAATAAAACCTCCATTGGAGAACCAGTCCTCTAAATATTATTGACACAGTGAGCAGCGTAGAGGGACACAACCCAGGGACACTTGAAGAATGGGCACAAACTGAAGAATGAAAGAGTAAGGAGAGGGGGTATGGGATGAACGAGCAGGATGCAATATCAAGCATAAGAAAAAAAGTGGCTGAAAAAAACACAGGAAGGTAAAATCAGGGATTGAAGAGCAATGGAACAGATAAACAGAAAGGTGGGTGAAGGGAGAGGGCAGAAAACACAATAACCTGGAAAGGAAGGAGTGGGCTTATGGAGGGTGAATGAGGGTGCAAAATACATTGAGTATGAACGGGGGATGACATGAGGATGAGGTAAACAGCCTTCTTGAAGCCCTGGAGGGGAAAACGAGATCCAACAGACTGAGGAAGTTGTTTCTATATGAAGAAGGTACACACGAGTGGAGGTGAGCGGTGAGCTTGGATTCTGGGAGTTTCACCAGAAATGGGTTACAGTACTGGCAGAATGTGTGCACCCTGGAAAAAAACTGGAGGGGGAGTTGTTGCAAAAGGATGGCATAGGGTCCAAGACCAGAAAGAAGGAAGTACAAGATAAAGAAGCCACCAACCTGTCTGCACTGTGGAAGGAAGCAACAGGTCCAGAGATTCAGCTTTGTCAATGATGATACCAATGATTTTTATGTTCTTTGATCCCACCACATCAAGATGTTGGCGGTGTGAGGCAGGGGTGCCAGTCCGAAAGGGAGAGCAGTGCTCCATGGAGCTGCAGGTGACGGCCTTAATTGTAGGTTGTTAGACGTTCAGATTTGCCAAGGAGACGTGTCATGATGGAGGATGCCCAGTTGGCAGCTGACATTGAAGGTAAACTGTGATTAATGACCAGGTTGGTTCCAAACGACAAAATTCATGCGAGTCAAAGAGTCTCGTGGAGATGGTTGATAGGTCACACACTTAACTCATAAACAAATATCCAATGGCAAACAGTTAATGGTAAAGTTTCAGTATTTCAAAAAAAAACAACAAAAACATGAATTCACAATTGAAAGTGAAACAAACAAAGGAAATCGTTCAAATCTGGTGAGGCACGAGCATTTCATCCGCGTACAACCATCAAAGCAGGTTCTCACGCGCAAATGACCTATTTTAATGATTTCTTTACAAGATGAAAGTAACTCCATCACCTAAGAGGTTCATCGGTACAGAAACATCCAATTAGAGAGTGAGGTTCTCCAGATTCGTCACTTAAACTGGCTTTGGGGAGCGGAGCAAAGGGATTGAGGAATGTTGAGAGAGAGAGAGAGAGAGAGAGAGAGAGAGAGAGAGAGAGAGAGAGAGAGAGAGAGAGAGAGAGAGAGAGAGAGAGAGAGAGATGATGGGAGCTTGGGGTTGGGCAGGTGTAAATTGATCTGTTGGGGAGCAGTGATTGCGGGGTGGGTTGGATAAGATAGGGGTACATGAGGATATTAGAGAGAGGCATGCAATGCAATAGAGAATTTCTGCCTGGAACCCAAACGTGATCAAGTTTTCCGCGACACGAAGGATATTTTGCTCCGACTTGTTTTAATGAACCACCTCAATTATGGTTTCACGACAAATCATTTTACAGTGTCCATCACACTTTACTCTCTCAATTTGATGGCAGATTAGTGTGTCATGTTTTGAAAAATTGCTGTGGTTTGTTTGAAGAACTTGAAAAGTTGCTTAATTGGCAACGGTTTTAATTGGAGGAAACCAAAAAAACAAAAAAAAACATTACAATCGATGACGGTGTGACATGTCTGAAACTGTGGTTACAGGGACACAAAGAGATTGCTTTGGAGAAGAGGAATTCAAACTTTGCATGTTTTCTGTGTCCTCACATGTACTCAAAAGCTGGGAATCGATTCGGACCATTATTACCTCCGCCACCGAAGGTGAAGGAGGTTATGTTTTCACCCCCTTTCTGTCTGTTTGTCTGTTTGTCTGATTGTCTGTGTAGAGTATATCTGAAAAAGTTGCGAACGAATCCGAACGAAATTTTGTGGACAGGTTCGGTGTGTGACAAGGACGCACTGATTAGATTTTGGTGAAGATCCGGATCCGGATCCGACTACTAGAATTTCTTAGGTGATTCTTCACCATTGAGAGATGGGACCAAAAACGATATATAGCACGAATATCTCAAAAAAGTTGTGGACGGATTCGGACGAAACTTGGTGGACACGTTGGGTGTGTGGTAAGGCCGAAGTGTTTCGATCTTGGTGAAGATCCGAATCCGGATTTGGATGCGAGAATTATTTAATTTTCAAAGTGATTCTTCACCATTGAGAGATTTGGCCAAAAACGATGCATAGAACGATGTCTCAAAAATGTATTGATTGGGCCCGATATGTTCCGGTGGATCAGGCATGACGTAGCAGAGGTATGCGCTCTACTGAGTGCCCTTCTAGTTGACTATATCTGAAGCTTTACTAACTAGAAGGGTACTCGGTAGAGCACATACCTCCAGCACGTAATGCCTGATCCACGAGAACATATCGAGTCCATTACATGTTTGAAATATCATGCTATACAGTACTACATCGTTTTTGGCCCCATCTCTCAATGGTGAAGAATCACTTTAGAAATTAAATAATTCTCGTATCCAGATCCGGATTCGGATCTTCAGCAAAATCGAATCAATTCGTCATGGTCACACACCCAACTTGTCCACCAAGTTTCGTCCGAATCCGTCCACAACTTTTTGAGATATCCTGCACCCAGACAGACAGACAGACAGAGAGGGGTGGAAACATAACCTCCTTCACCTTCAGGTCATATACCATTGATCAGATACTATTTATTCTTGGGAATATTTTCAAGTATTTGTGTTCTTTTTGTGCGTTTGTAACTCTTTCACGGCCAAACCGCAGCACCGAAAGGCCCCAAATATTGGGTGGAGGTTCTTCAGAGTTTGAGCAAGGTTTTAAGCAACCACACGTTGGCCTTGACTTCCGTTTTGAAGCAACCAAAGGCCGTGGTAAAGTGTATATTGGGATGTGGGGCCAGGCAGTGCTGCCACCGGCCTGCAGGCAGAAGGTAACCACCATGAGGCCAATGACTCCATGACTTTTCAATGTCCAACATGTCCCAAAACCACCGGCAGGAAAAGCTCACCCGGCCGGGCAGCGCCAGGGAATCATCCCCCACCCCTCACCCTTCGAGGGACCCCTATAGTCATCAATATAAGAAAGCACTTTTGCAAAGACAGTTGATCTATATCTACTACGAACATTTATTCAGGAGCCCCAATTATTTCCATCTGATGGTGGGATGGGCCAGGGAACGTTTTAGGCCCACGCCTTTCACGAATTTGCTGGCCAGGTCTCACGTTTGACTGGAACTGACTTGGGCAGGAAGTTGTCATTTGTTAAGGGTGCCGGCGATGACTCGCTTACTCTTCTTGTAAGGACACCGTGGGATATTTAACATTCGCCGTCTAAAGCTAGCTGATGGATCACGCAGTTTAACGTCCATCCGAGGGACGGCACACTTTGTGTAGCAACGCTCCGCGTACAAATCACCAATCCGGAAGTTTCTAATCAGGTTCGGAGTCTGTTTATAAAATTGAACCCAAGCTGTACAGTTCAAATGCAAGTGTGCTACCTCTGCACTATCCTGTCGGACTGATGGTCCTGTCGTTTGTTTGAAGAACTGACTGATGGTCCTGTCATTTGTTTGAAGAACTGACTGATGGTCCTGGAGTTTGTTTGAATAACTGACTGATGGTCCTGGAGTTTGTTTGAAGAACTGACTGATGGTCCTGTCATTTGTTTGAAGAACTGACTGATGGTACTGGAGTTTGTTTGAATAACTGACTGATGGTCCTATCGTTTGTTTGAAAAACTTGCTGATGGTCCTGTCATTTGTTTGAAGAACTCACTGATGGTCCTGTCATTTGTTTGAAGAACTCATTGATGGTCCTGTAGTTTGTTTGAAGAACTGACTGATGGTACTGTAGTTTGTTTGAAGACTCACTTTATGGTCCTGGATTTTTTGAAGAACTGACTGATGTCCTGGAGTTTGTTTGAAGAACTGACTGATGTCTGTAGTTTGTTTGAAGAACTGACTGATGGTCCTGGAGTTTGTTTGAAGACTACTGATGTCTGTGATTGTTGAGACTCACTATGTCCTGGAGTTTGTTTGAAGAACTGACTGATGGTCCTGTAGTTTGTTTGAAGAACTACTTGATGGTCCTGGAGTTTGTTTGAAGAACTGATCGATGGTACTGAGTTTGTTTGAAACTGACTGATGGTCCTGGAGTTTGTTTGAAGAACTGACTGATGGTACTGAGTTTGTTGAAGAACTGACTGATGTCTATCTTTGTTTGAAGAACTGACTGATGGTCCTATACTTTGTTTGAAGAACTGACTGATGGTCCTATCGTTTGTTTGAAGAACTTGCTGATGTCCTGTCATTTGTTTGAAGAACTCACTGATGTCCTGTCATTTGTTGAAAACTCATGATGTCCTTAGTTTGTTTGAAGAACTGACTGATGTCTGTAGTTTGTTTGAAGAACTGACTGAGTGTCCTGTAGTTTGTTTGAAGAACTCACTTATGGCCTGGGTTGTTGTTTGAAGAACTGACTGATGGTCCTGGAGTTTGTTTGAAGAACTGACTGATGTACTGTAGTTTGTTTGAAGAACTACTGATGGTCCTGGAGTTGTTGTTTGAAGAACTACTGATGGTCCTGAGTTTGTTTGAAGAACTCACTTATGGTCCTGGAGTTTGTTTGAAGAACTCACTGATTTCCTGTAGTTTGTTTGAAGAACTACTGATGGTCCTGAGTTTGTTTGAAGAACTGACTGATGGTCCTGGAGTTTGTTTGAAGAACTGACTGATGGTACTGTAGTTTGTTTGAAGAACTCACTATGGTCCTGGGTTTGTTTGAAGAACTACTGATGGTCCTGTATTTGTTTGAAGAACTCACTATGGTCCTGGAGTTTGTTTGAAGAACTCACTGATGGTCCTGTAGTTTGTTTGAAGAACTCACTTGATGGTCCTGGAGTTTGTTTGAAGAACTGACTGATGGTCCTGAGTTTGTTTGAAAGCTGACTGATGGTCTGTAGTTTGTTTGAAGAACTCACTATGGTCCTGAAGTTTTTGAAGAACTCACTGATGTCTGCTTAGTTTGTTTGAAGAACTCACTTATGGTCCTGGAGTTTGTTGAAGAACTACTGATGTCCTGTAGTTTGTTTGAAGAACTCACTGATGGTCCTGGAGTGTTTGAAGAACTGACTGATGTCCTGGAGTTTGTTTGAAGAACTGACTGATGGTCCTGTCATTTGTTTGAAGAACTGACTGATGTCCTAGTTTGTTTGAAGAACTGCTGATGGTCCTGTAGTTTGTTTGAAGAACTGATATGGTCCTGTGTTTGTTTGAAGAACTGCTGATGGTCCTGTAGTTTGTTTGAAGAACTGACTGATGGTCCTGTCATTTGTTTGAAGAACTGACTGATTGTCCTGTCGTTTGTTTGAATCACTGATGGTCCTGTAGTTTGTTTGAAGAACTGACTGATGGTCCTGTCATTTGTTTGAGAACTGACTGATGGTCCTGTCGTTTGTTTGAAGAACTCACTGATGGTCCTGTAGTTTGTTTGAAGAACTCACTGATGGTCCTGAGTTTGTTGAAGAACTGACTATGGTCCTGTCGTTTGTTTGAAGAACTGACTAATGGTCCTGTAGTTTGTTTGAAGAACTGACTGATGGTCCTGTAGTTTGTTTGAAGAACTGACTGATGTCCTGTCGTTTGTTTGAAGAACTGACTGATGGTCCTGTCATTTGTTTGAAAGAACTCACTGATGGTCCTGTAGTTTGTTTGAAGAACTGACTGATGGTCCTGAGTTTGTTTGAAGAACTGACTGATGGTCCTGGAGTTTGTTTGAAGAACTGACTGATGTCCTGGAGTTTGTTTGAAGAACTGACTGATGGTCCTGTAGTTTGTTTGAAGAACTGACTGATGGTCCTGGAGTTTGTTTGAAGAACTGACTTTATGACTATAGTTGTTGGAAGAACTCACTGATGGTCCTGTCGTTTGTTTGAAACTGACTGATGGTCCTGTAGTTTGTTTGAAGAACTGACTGATGGTCCTGTAGTTTGTTTGAAGAACTCACTGATGGTCCTCTCGTTTGTTTGGAAACTCACTGATGGTCCTGTAGTTTGTTTGAAGAACTGAATGATGGTCCTGGAGTTTGTTTGAAGAACTGACTGATGTGCCTGGAGTTTGTTTGAAGAACTGACTGATGGTCCTGTAGTTTGTTGGAGAACTCACTGATGGTCCTTAGTTTGTTGAAGAACTGAACTGATGGTCCTGGAGTTTGTTTGAAGAACTGACTGATGGTCCTAGTTGTTTGAAGAACTCACTGATGGTCCAATAGTTTGTTCATTTATATACTATAAATAAATAAATGAACAAACAAACTTTTTTTCTGCTGAACATTGATTGTGTTTCCACCTATTGCTATTCCACTTGGTTTTGGATCCTCAGTGGAGAATTTTCATTTCCTGCCATGAATTGAACTACAAGAGGATTACATCAAAAATTCAGCTCAAGCACCTGCATAGAATCGTTCATATTCTTATTCCAACCAAGGTCTACTGCTTGGAATTAAATGGACATTCCCATGACATCCTACACAATGTGCTGATACGTACGTGCTCGCGTTGTTCGTGGGGACCAGGCTAGTTGCCTGTCTCGGCCAATCAGCTTTATCATGCTTGGCACAAAATTATCAAATTGCCATGTGATATAAGACGAGCGAAAATTATGACGTCATAGATACACGTGTTTGACATTTGGAAACTCCAGCTCTCATGGAAGAAGGGAGGAGAGGGCTCATGATAGCAAAATAATGACTGTATGAGTGGAAGAAGTCATAAATCCAGGAATGAAGCTGCCTTGAAGTGGCACAGGTAGATAGCTTTGGTAAGCAAGCAGGATGCTCAATTCTGTGCGGAATGCCTGAGTATGTCCAAGGGGAGGGTCCTAACCTCTTGATTGAGATTTAGGGCTCCAACGCATTGCTGAAGACGAGGCAGCAGAAATGTTCATTAGTTGTGACCGGGACAGAATCCAAACTGATTACCAGAAATTTGGCTGTTTGAAAACAAGAAAGACTTGACATCAAAAGCGCAATGACGTAATTCCGCATGATTAATTGCTTGTATTTGGGAAGTATAGGTCACTGTGTTACAGAGGAGAGGATCTATTTTTGCACCCCTTCTTGTAGGTGGGAAATGATTTTTGGATCATTTCCAGGCCACGAAAGAGGAGAACGCCATTGGCTTCCAGAGATGAAATTCGAGTGTCAGATTAGGTGGGTCCAGATGCTTGCATTCTGCATGTTTGAAATGGCTTCTAACTTTATGGATACACTGTGGTTCCCGTCAGCGGATTGACTTTCCTGAGGAAACCACAAAGCTGCTTCTTGCCCAATTGGCCTCACCCATATTAATGATAACACCAGAAGAAATACGTCCCACGGCAACGTATATTTCCAGAAGATTGAATGGACGCAGTCAGTGTAAACACAATGGACTGGTCAATGGCAAGTATGGATGGTGAACTGCAGGCAAGGGACCAATATACCAAATTAAACTGCCAGTCATGGTGGTGACCTTTTGGATTCCTGAAGGCCACCAGGGAGACACTTTCAAGAAAAGATGAACGAGGAGCCTAAAATTAGCTGAGGAAAGCAGGAAAGTTCACATGATCCGTTTCCAGGAGTGTTGGGGAAGGACAGACTTGTTGAAACTGCTTTAACTGCCAGACTGAATTTCCATCTTAGAACCTAAGTTAGCAACGCAGCCACAAATGGCTGTTGGGGTTAACAAGCATGGCTTTTGGGACAAAGTAGTTGGTGTTGGATAACAGGAAGATGGTTCAGTACACTGTATGGCCTGATGGTTATGAATCGTCCTCATTACTTCAGAATGAGAGAATGGGAGCGAGCATGTGGGAAGGTGTCCAGAGGAGGGGGGAAATGAGGGGAATGTATACACAGCAAAGCATTCACATTTTCATTTGTTGAGGAGACAGCATGACCACAGTCAACAAATGGAAAATGGCAGACGTGCACAAGATGGAGATGGAAAACCCTGAGAAGGAGCAAATAAGCATGAACAATGGTAAACACCAAATTAAATATAAGATACAAGGTGCCACAACAATAGATGTTTTCAATTGCTAACAAGATCAGTTTTGTGATGAAGTAGAAAGGAAAATAGGGGAAAAAGCAAAAGGATGCGCTCCCCCTCTACTCATATAGTACAGCATGTAAGCACAATAATTATAATCTCGCCATATGATTTTTGAAGAACCCTGGTAAAGATAAAAAGAAAAAAAAAAGTCTAAAAGCCATTGCATTTTTATACAAAGGCCACAGATGAGTTAATGACACTTCATGTGTATGGTATGAGGCACTCATCAATCTCTTCCCTCTGCCAAGTTGATTTTACGAATATATATGCTAACGATATGATGGATGATATACAAAAAAGTTTCCTGTCTTTCTTGTAGGGAAGTATAATTACGTAGCTGTAAAAAGTAAATATTGCAGTTTATTTCCCTTATCACCAGCAATAATACACAAACCCAAACCTAATGATTATTGATCTTGTTGTTTTGGTTAAGCACGAGGTTGTAAAATGAGACACAATAAATAAAAGGGATAATAGTAGTTTTATTTGTGCCTGAAGTTTTGAGGACAAAAGTAAATTTCGAGAAATTTGAGCTTCTTTCAAACTCTAAGCAATAAGTAGCCGCTCAGTCCTTTTGCTTCAAGAATGATGAATATGTTTGATCACTTGCCAATTATTAATGGATAACAACAGATTTACTGTACGGAACTCAATGAAACTGTTTCAAAGCAGTTAAAATTACAACACCCATGGTCTTGAGCTTTTTTCGTGGATTGCTGGAGTTCGGTTGATGAAGTCCAAATCGATCTGTTGTGCACAAGTACACTTACAATACTTCTTTCATACTTGAAACGACTGAATCGTCATTAATTATAACCTATTAAAGAATTAATTGAAATAAACCTTATAGTTCACTCAAATGCTTTTAACTTGTAAATCCTTAAGACGTTAGCAATCTCTCAGTAAACTTAAAAACTATTAAATATTCCTAGATTATTAAACCAATAAATAACGGGTGCATAAAAATGTAAGACATTTACAATTGACTTTACACAGTAATTCCCTTCGAACTTACAACTTACAAGTAATTCTCTTAAAACTTAGGCGAGTAAATCACTCTTAGATTAAAAACATAGCTAATGGCTAATTGCGTGAAACTTAATAAATCCTACAGACTTAAAAACGGACAGTATCTCGAGGAAATCAAAACGATGAAATATTTCCTAGTTATTATAACAATAAATAAACTCGATCTGTCAAATCTGGCAAAATAACTTAATTGTTTTACACCAGGGTAAAATAATTCAGAAATTAAAAGCTTACAATACTGGTGTCATAACTTGAAACTTATTAAATCGTTATAAATTATAACCAATTAAATAATTGATTTACAAAACATTCCAGTTTACTCAATGTTTTAAACTTCATAAATCCTTAAACTGAGAATTCTATAGTAAACTAAACTATTAAATTGTTTCCCTAAACCTAAACCCTAAAAGATTATAAAACAATAAATAACTGTGCTGTATAAAAATAAAACAATAAACGTACCAAATTACTAATTACTTTACACCAAGTAAATCCTTCCATCATAACCTGAAATTAGTAAATCGTTCCTTGATTACACTGGGCTGCATTTGAAATATTTTTTTCAGAAGTCTAGGTTTCTCAACGGTACTCATATGTTTTTTGCATGCTAAATTCAGAAAATGTATCTAATTTCGCTCAATAGGTCAAGTTTTATGCTATCTCAATTTTAAGGAAAAAAAAATAATCAAAATATTTGTTTTTTTAATTGGCATTTTTAAAAATTCAAAATCAGAACTTACATTGACACAAAATGTACAAACTATACATATAATGACACACAAGTACACTTAATGTGGAAGAAAGTGCCTTCTCAATTACTTTCATTTCCAATTTCAGAAAATATAGATAATCGTTGTTTCTGGCAACACCCAAACTTCAGTCGCTCCAAGCAGTCGCTGTTTTCCTTCGTCTTTTTAATGTTGAATTTCACATTAACGGTAACTTGTGCGTCATTTTATATATAGTTTGTACATTTTCTGTCAATGTAAGTCTTATTTTGAATTAAAAATTGCTAATTAAAAAAACAAAAATTTTGATTTTTTTTCCCCCTTAAAATTGAGATAGATTGAGAAAATAAATGAGAAAAACTTACCTGATTGAGCAAATTAGATACATTTCTGAATTCAGCATGCAAAAAACATGTAAGAACCATTGAGAAAACCTAGAACCTCTGAAATGACACAGACCAGTGTTATCTATATATTACCTAAAACTCTCATTCTTGTATGATGTATGTATGTATGTATGTATATATGTATGTATGTATGTTCCTGAAATACAGCCAAACGTACATGATAGCGCAAAAAATTAGGGCCACCTTACTTACCATTCTCCTGCGGTGTGCAGTATCAAGTTTCGTTCAAATCGGGCAAAGAAAAATATTATAAAAAAATCAATTCCCGATTAGTCAATACTCGTTGAGAGAATTTGATCAATGCAAACAACCTCAGCAGTATAGTTCGCTGGAGCTATCTTTTAATTTTTTTTTCTTGAAATTATTTATTTAAAAATCTCAAACATTTAGTATCGACAAAGAACGATTTTTTTTAAGCATAAAATAAACATCGCCATTTTTGATCTGATACTCCCGTCTTCATTAATAAATAAAATTGTGTTTCGAGATTACGCACCATATAATTTATTCGACTTTCTTTTCTCCATTTTTTTTCACATTGACGTGCAATATCAAGTTTCGTTCAAATCGAGTAACGAAAAAAATTATTAAAAAATCAATTCCCGATTCAGTCAAGTACTCTTCGGAATTATTGATTCAATGCAAACAACCTCACGGTATTAGTTCGCTGAGCTATCTTTTTTTTTCTTGAAATGATTTTTTTCATCAACCGCTGTCACAACGGGAACCCAACGGGTTCACGGGTTGTCTAGTAAACCAATAAATAACCCTGGTGTGTAAAATCGAGCAAATTACTATTGCTTCACACAAAGGAAATGTTCAGCCATTAAAAAGCTACAACACTTCTTCTCATAATTTGAAACGATGAAATCATTCCTAGATTATAAACCAATAAATAAATAAAAATAAAAAAACAAGAATAAACCTGACCAGGATCTCAACCAACGGTACTCCATCTCTTCTGGATCTGATTTTGACCAATTTCCCATAAAACGTCTGCTGTTCTTCCTCTGCTCCAATCGGTTCATCTGACCAGATGTTGTCAAAGTAGACATCTCTTCTGGCTGTAATTAGAGAACCACCTCAGTGTCGTCAAGTCTGGCATTTCACTCAGGCCGACTGGCAAGACTTCAAGCAGCCATCAAACTTCTAGATGTGTCTCCCATCTCTACTTTTTCAGACATCAACTCATCCTGGGAATTCTGTCAAATAAATTTGCTCCCCCTATGCACAGATCTATCCCATCTCGTCTTCATTTGAAATACCCTTCCTCGCCGCCCATAGTTCACTGAAGCTTTGTGGCGAGGAGTTGTCCTGAAAAAAGCTTGCCTTCGCCTCCTGGAAGGCAAATCCAACTGAAGGCAATCTCAGTTCTTCTACAAAAGATCGGAACAAGTGTGTGTCTACCTGAGGAGAGCCAGAAAACAATAACCATTCTAATCTCAAGTCCGAACTCTCAAACCCGTCTCCCTCCTCCAAATCCTGTGCGTCGAGTTAAGTCTGTTTCTCTGGTGTATGTTCCTCCCCCCCCACCCCTCTTACCTCAAATGTCTGCACAGCTGACACGGCACATGAAAAGGCAAATGACGAAACTCTGTGTTTGCTTCTAAATCTTGTGTCCCAACCCATCGCTTTCTGCACCACCTTACCCAGTCGCACCCAGCTGTTCCTGGACTTTGTGTCCTTATCTGCTGACAAAGTGGAGAGCTTGCTGTCAAACCTCGACACAGGTTCTGCAAGCGGTCCAGACAGCATCAGCCAACATGTCCTAAAAACCTGCTCCTCTGCTCTTGCTCACCCTTTCTCTGTTCTATTCACCTTAGAACTCATTTGCTCAAGGTCTTCTGCCATCTGCTTGGATCATTGCAAAATCAGAGCCTTGCAACTACAGACATCAGCCTTCTCCCGATCAGCAAGGTTATGGAATCCATCATCGCTTCCGACATTAAATCATTCCTCTTCTCCAATGGCCCTGTTTCTGATCATCAATTTGGATTCAGACCAAGTCACTCAACCCTGGACTTGCTGCTCCTGCTTTCCAACAATGGATGGAGGTCTCTCATGCCAGACATGATATCAGAGCCATCTCCCTAGCATTATGTTCGAGCTTTCGATACGGTCTGGCACCCTGCCCGCTCACCAAACTCTCTCCCTCCGGTATCCAAGGCCTTCTCCACTCATGGCTCGCAGACTTCCTCTCCTGTCGCAGTCAACGTGTGGCCTTAATGGAATTCTCAGTGCTGTTTCTCATTTTCATCAATGATCTCTCCGACTCTCTGGAAAATCCTCAATCACTTTGCTCATTACTCCATCTTCTGCTATACCATTTGTCATCCATCAAATTGGCAAGCAGCAGCCTCTTCACTCTCTTCAGATCTGGATAAAATCACAAGCTGGTCCAACACGTGGAACATGTCTTTCAATCCTGACAAATCTCACACTCTCACTATGTCTCTTCAAAAGAACCATCTGGAAACCTCCACATCTACTTTCTCAACAATCCCTCTGGAATAAGTCCTTTCATTCAAACTTTTGGGTCTCTCTATCTGCCATTATCTTTCCTGGGAAAGCCACATTTCCAAGCTGGCCTCCAAAGCCAGTCGCTGATTGGCATCCTCCACGTGCAAAGTCCTTCCTTGGCACACCTGGCTCCTGACCACGTACAAGCTTTCATTCCACAGCCTGATGGAGTACTGCTCTCCCCCTGGGCTGGTGCTCCTACCTCTACCTTTCTCGGCTTCACGCTGTGGAAAACCAAGGCATTTATGATCATTGGTATCTCTCGCGATGAGGCTGAGTTTTGGGTCTCTTACTCTCTCACGCAGGTAGGTCGGTGGCCTTTCTGTCTTCTACCATCTCCTCTCTGGCCTCGCCCCCCCCTCCCCTGCTCTGTCTGCTATCTGGCCCACCCATATTTCCACAGGGTGCTCAAGGTCCGCCAATTTCCCTCTTCTGGTAAAACTACCAAAATCAAGAATCACTGCTCACCTTCATTCTTTCATTCCTCTTTTTCCCACCTTTGGAACAAACTCCCACACACTCTTCAATCTTACCCTTCCATCCAGGTCTTCAAAACAGCTGTTCACCACCACCTCTTATCTTCCTCCATCCAAAACTACGATTTTTCAACCCGTTAATCCACCCAAACCCACCTCCTTCAAATTCCCTGCTTTCCTTCCTGAAAGTCCCTGAAGTGTCCATCTTGTTTACCCCGTGTACCCGCCCAATCCCGCTTCCCTTCCGCCGATCTCCTCATTGTCTATTCCCCATTGTTTTCTGCTTCCCTCTCCTGTCCCTCCTGTCTTCTCCTCCCCTTGTTATACGTTCTGTGTGTTAGCTCTTATACAAGCCTTGACATTGTAACTATGAAAAATAAAAAATACATTATTTTTATCCTTAAAACTAGTAATTTTCTGTTGTAATTTAAAACTCATATCATTCCTAGATTATAACTCAATAAATAACTTGTGCGTAAAACCAGGCAAATTATATCAGTTGCTTCAGACCAAGTAAATCCTTCAGACCTTAAAACCGACAATAATTCTCTTGTAACTTCAAACGAGTAAATAGTTCCGAGATTATAAACCAATAAATAACTCGGTGCATAAAATCCTAGCAAATTACCAATTGCTTTACACCAATTAAATGATTCAGAACTGAGAAGGTGGAATAGTTCCATCATAATTTGAAAGTATTAAATCATTATAGATTATAAGCCAACAAGGAAAAAAGACAAAATGTCGTCGCCCCCGTGTTTCAGTAATTTTGCTGTACAGAGTTTAATGGCTAGCTCATATTTATTTACAACTAAAATGGCCACCAGTCTACCAGTCGGCTATCTTTGACCCAATTGCAAAATAAGTTAGGTGCAAGTGTATTGCCATCGTGTCTTGTGCTTGTTGTACGTTGAACAAAATTGGACCACCATGTCCGAAAATAGTTGGACACGTTTAAGTAACAAAATGGCCGCCAGTCGGCCATTTGGATCTGATTTCGAAGAAAATGACGTGCATATTGCAAGTCATCATTCGATCTTGTACAACTAAAATGGCCGCTAGTTGGCCATCTTTGATCGTATCATGAAACAAAATGTGCATATGTATACCATCATGTGTGTCTTTGTGCCAAGTACTAATAAAATCGGTCCATACATGTCCGAGATATGGAAGCACTCACACACGCACGCACGGACACAGAAATCAAGACCAAATCCAACGGGGGCTAATAAATATTAACTCTGTGCACAAAAGTTAAGTTGCTTTAGACAAGTAAACTCTTCAGACCTTAAAACTTACAACACTTGTGTCATAACTTGACACAAGTAATCCTTCATAGATTATCACTAATTATATTAATTAATTAGACAAAATCTTATTGCTTACTTAATGCCTAAAACCCAGAAATCATTCCGACCTTAAAACTTCGAGTAATTCTCTAATAACATGGAAATCGCTTGTAGATTAAAACCTACAATTCTTCAACATTAAGGCTTAGTTATTTTCAAGCTCAACAACAACATGAGAAAAGTATTAAAGTCGATGAAATCTTTCTCACGCTTCCATGAGCCTCAACTTGTATACAAAGAGAAGTTATTTTTTGTAGATTAAAAGCATGTTCGATTTTCGAGAAGCGTCAAGTGCTTCGGGTACAATGACCTTGAGGAATGTAAATACATTGAGCTATGAACTCCTCTATTTCCTCATTTTGTTTTGACATAGAAACAAGGTGGGTTTATCAGGCTGCACTTTACTCTTATTTATCATTGCACAAAACCATAATAATAATAAACTACTTTGTGGAATGTTAACAATGATCAAAGTACAAAAGTGAGTGGTGACATTGCAGTATAAATAGCAACATTTTCCTGAGCCATGTTAGAATTGCAAATGTGTTTTCATTATTCAGTATTGGGCCAGCAAGGATAACGTAGACTCTTAGAGGTATGCACACAAGTCTTTGAACCGTTTAGCCTGGGTTTGAATATCGACTCAGCTAAAACTGTCACCCTGGTGTTTTGCAGGAAGGCTGAGGTTCAATGTGTGTGCCGTCTATAGTTTATTTCGTTGGATGCAGCACATGGCTGTGAGTAGCATCTGTGCCATTGATGCAGGAATAGTAACTTGTTCGTGGTGATGGCGACAGCTCGCCTACTCTTTGTGAAGGACATTGTAGGATCTTTAACGTCCATCAACAAATGTCAGCAGATGGAGGTCCGGTTTCAACATCAATCCGAGGGGCGGCACACATTGATGCCTCACCCTGCCTGTGAGACACCAGGATGACAGTTGTTTTTTAAACGTAGTCAAGGCTCGTGGAAGAGCGAGAACACAGAACGGAGCAGTACACAACATAACAAAAGGAAAGCAGAAAGAGAAAGGGGAAGAGGAAGAGAAAGAGAAGGGGGTAGAAAACAGTACAACCAAAGGAGCCAAAAAATATTTTTTGCCGTTTCACTATTGTTGTGGGATTGTGATTGAACAATGTCAAAAGATATCATGATGCTCAACCAGAGAGGATTGTGGTGTCTTATTGTGCTCATAATGTGGTATCATTCTTCATTGGTATTCTTCTTTTTCATTCTTCTTCTTCATCCACCACAATCCACAACAAAAGTAAATGTCAAAAGATGTTGTGATGGTAATCCATAGAGATTGTGGTGTCTTATTGTGGCATCGAAATGTGGTGTCATTCCTACCTTGTTTGGTTGTTTCTTTGAGATTTCATCCCTCTATGTTTCTACATTATTTTAAATGTTTTTTTATTGGTTCTAAAATTTTTTTTAGTAATAAAATGCTTAATGTCTTATATATTTTGTTATTTTGGAGATGGATAAAATACATTGACAGTGCCTATAGAAAGTCTACACCCCCTTTCAAAATATTCACCTTTTGTTGCCTTCTAGCCTGGAATTAAATTGCATTAATATGACTTATTACACCTTCATTTAAACATCATAACCCACAACTTCCGAGTGAAAAACAAATTCTACAAATTTCAGAAATTAATTAAAGAGACAAAACTAGAATATCTTGGTTGGATAAGTGTCTACCTCCCTTTTCATAACAATTGTAAATTAGCTCAGGTGTAACCAATCACTTCAAAATCACACACCAAGTTAATTGAACTCCACCTGTGGTTAAAATTGTAGTAATTCTGATTATTTCAGAATAAAATCAGCTGTTCCTGTATGTTTCCTGTGCTGGATAGTGCCTTTCACAGCAAAGACTCAACCATGAGATCCAAGTAGCTTTCAAAAGGCCTCTAAGATAAAGTGTGGAAAGGCACACGATCAGGGATGGGTTAAATATCTCAAAGCTTTAAATTCCCTTGGAGCACAGTCAGACAATTATTAAGAAGTGGAAGGCATATGGTACCACAAAGACCCTGCCTAGATCAGGCTTTCCCTCCAAACTGGATGACCAAGCAAGGAGGAGACTGATCAGAGAGGCCACAAGAGGCCAATGGCAATTTTGAAAGAGCTACATACCTTTATGTCAAAGACTGGTCATTGTGTGCATGTGACAACAATACCCCAAGCACTCTACAAGTCTGGCCTGCACAGTAGGGTGGCAAGAAGGAAGCCATTACTCAAAAAAGCCCACCTTGAGTCCCGTTTGAGGTATGCAAAAAAACACTCCAGAGATTCTGAAGCCATGTGGCAAAAGGTTTAGTGGTCTGACGAAACCAAGATGGAACTTTTTGGCCTAATTGAAAATGTCACTGTTGGTGCAAACCCAACACAGCACATCACCCAAAGAACACCATCCCTACTGTGAAACATGGTGGTGGCAGCATCATGTAATGGGGATGTTTTCTCATCAGCAGGAGTGGGCACTTGTCAGGATAGAGGGAAAATGGAAGGAGCAAAATACAAAAAATCCTCTCGGAAACTTGCTGCCCTCTGCAAGAAAGCTGAAATCGGGACGGAAGTTCACCTTTCAGCATGACAATGACCCTAAACACACAGCCAAAGCTACACTGGAGTGGCTAAGGAACAAAAGATATATGTCCTTGAGTGGCCCATCAGAGCCCCGACCTAAATCCAATCAAAAATCTGTGGCCTGACTTGAAGATTGCTGTCCATCAATGCTCCCCACACAACTTGATTGAGATTGAACATTCTTTACAGAAGAATGGGTAAATATTGCCTCATCAAGGTGTGCAAAGTTGTTAGAGACCTATCCCAACAGACTCACAGCTGTAATTGCTGTCAAAGGTGCTTCCACCAAGTATTATATTGGGGGAGGGGGGTTTGGGTGGGTTGGGAGGGGACACTTATCCAACCAACATATTCTCCTTCTGTATTTTGAATTGATTTTCTGAAGTTTGTAGAATTTGTTTTTCACTTGGAAGTTATAGGTTACGATGTTGTAAATATAGGTGGAAAAAAGTCTGATTTAATGCAATTTATTTCCAGGCTATAACAACAAAGGTGAAATTTGAAAGGGGTGGACACTTTCTATAGGCATTGTAGTTTATTAAATTGGCTTATGGGACATTCTAACCCCCCTCAATCCTGGCTTTTAGTTCAGTCCACTTGTGGATACCACATTTGTGAAATGATGCGATTATCATTTAAAAAAAAAATATCCTTTATGCTTTATGTATTTTGTTATTTGGTAAGGATTAAATCGATATATGTTATTAAATGTGTTTAATACTTGTTCATCATTTGATTTGGGGATGGTTTGGATATGTATCGCTTTTGGAATGTACTTTCAATCTTCTCCCCATTCCACATCCTGGCCTGGTTTGGTTGAGTCCACATTTACGTTCAATTTATTTTCCTAATAAAATGATTAATGTTTGATATATTTTAAATTTTGGTTGCGTGCACCAGCCCAGAGACAAAGTAACTTCCTCGCATTGGAATCACCATCATGGCCTCAGCAGTTATTGAAGTAGGTGGGGCTACAGTTTTACATTGTTTTGAGAAGGAGAACGAGAAGAACAGATTGGTGTTTTAGCGATGTATTCTGGGTCTTTTTAAGTCTTGGTCATTCAGAAAATGCTCGAGAATAAAAGTTATGACTTTTAAATGCTTAGGACTTCACTCCATAGTAGTTTATGAGCGTATCATTGTGTACACATTTGAATGGATGGCCAGGTTTTTCCCATGTCATCTTCTCTATATGGAGTACTACCATACTCCATGACACTTGCATATTGAATGATTGGTGCCAGCAAAAAAAAATATTGAGATTACGATGCTTTGGAATGTGATTGCTTATAACAGAAATAAAATCCTAAATATGATTGAA
This sequence comes from Eptatretus atami, assembly GCA_035128595.1. Classification (NCBI taxonomy): domain Eukaryota; kingdom Metazoa; phylum Chordata; class Myxini; order Myxiniformes; family Myxinidae; genus Eptatretus; species Eptatretus atami. The sequence goes on from CM068967.1 coordinate 73,101,814, forward strand.
TTGGTTCAGTCTTGAATTAACAATAAACTTATTCCTTCAGATTTTACAACTTACGGGTCACAACCTGAAGTTAGTGTAACATATTGAGCAACTTATTCAGTAAAATTCTCTATTTAGTTTATTTTACTCCTGAACCATCACAAACCAACCTACCTTAAATTTCTCTTCTGTTTTTTAATCCAGACATTCAGTACCAGTTTAATGCAAGTTGTTATGTAATTATTGTAAATTGTTACATACGCAAGTTGTCTTAGATGCGAGAAGTAACCGCTCCCTGGGGAGCAGCCGGAGGGGGGTTATGTTATGATCCTTATTCATACATGTAATTCAAAAAATCCCTCTTGCTGCATAATTCAAAACATCTCACTGCACTGGAAAACGTGGGGACAGGGATACTGTACTTTACATGTGGAGACATGTAATACCAGGGAAACCTGGAGGTGGTGCTCCACAAAACACATTTACACAGAATTTGCATCTCAAACCTCCCCCCCCCCCCCTCCCTCAAGACCATCGGCTAAGATAAAAACACCCCTATGCACTACTTGGAGTCATTCTGATCCTATGTAGCAAATCTGGATGTAATCGGCCCAGAAATATATGAGGTGCCCAACAATACACACCGTCCATGAATTACATAAGGATACAGGGTCGAGACTTGCTGGAAGGAGCTCAGACAGACAGCAGATCAGGAGGCAACAAAGAGAAAAACGAACAAAATATGGAGAGATGGAAAACGCACAACAACAGTGTTGAGGGACAAAAGAGAGAAATTTGAAGAGAAGGAATATGAGCAAGAATGTGGTTTGAGGGAGGACAATGAGGTGGACAGGATGGATAGAGAAACCAACTCTTCGAAGGGAAAACACATAGGATCGGCGAGGGAGAGTTAATGTGGTAGAAAAGATCATGTTTTTTGATGAGGGATGATCTGAGGCAGTTACGAACTGGTGTCTTGACAACCTGGAGAGAAGGATGAGACTGAGAGAATGTGGAATTTGGGTCCACAGGTGGGGGGGGGGGAAGAGACATTATGCACGGAGGTGAGCAAATGAGTAGTAAGATTAGCACTGCGCAATCTGCAAGACACAGTGAAAACAGCAAAAATATTTACATGTTTAATCTCAGATCACTGGTAATGGTGGAAAACTGTATTGTGGGCCCAAATGATGCTGGAAGAGTTGTGACGGAAAAAATGAGACAAAACCAATGGAGGTGATCCAGCTGAGACTCCGCCATTGCAGTATTTGCTTATCTGTGGCTCTTTTTCTGGTTTCTGGTTTGAGGCCAGGAGATGGCAAGTGTCTCCTTTGTAAACTATGATCTGCCATTTAGATTAATCGTGTTCACTTGATGTGACTGTTGAGTCATTGTAAAATGGCATTGGGTCTATTACTGCACTGAGGTCTTAGTACACCTTTGTCTATCCACTTTGTGTTACTTATTTGGGTGATATCGTGTACAGAATGAAAAACTAGTCTTGCTCTTGAAAGCTGAGTGTCGATCTGCATTGGCAGACATGCAGAACACTGGATAAAATCAACAGATGCTGATTGAGGTATGCTAACCTCCTTGGTAAGCAGTACAAGGAATAATCAGGATGGGAGATGAGGAAGTTCAGTATGCCATGTAAAGAAGCTTTCCATTTGCCAGGTGACATCTAGAGATGAGACGGCGACTGGTCAGAAGGATCCATAAGATTTTAGAGTCGACCAGATGGAAAGTGCTGGATGATGCAGAGCTGGGTAAGGAGGAGGGTTGTGGGGTAATGTAATGGCTAGACAGGCCAGGGCAGGGCAGAAAACTAAAGCTCAATATTTTATCACAATCTTTTCCTCAAGGTAGATTGCAGTCATTCAGTCTGCCTCCGTTACCCCGAGGAAAAGGATATGATTAAATATTAGTTTACGCTTGTTCGAAATAGCATGGATAACAATATTGGACTAATGTTCACATTTGTTTGTGTCTGTCTCTCTCTCTCTCTCTCTCTCCTCTCTCTCTCTCTCTCTGGCTGCTGGTTGCATCATTGGTTGGGACATGGCTATGCCGCTGATGCAGTGTCCCCTTACCAGTACACTGGTACTCATTTTGCCGACCTCAGAAGGATGACAGGCTGAGTCAACCTCCTGGTGTATTAATTCGGCAGCCAACGGGGCTTGAACTCAGGACCCTAGGATCCCAAGCCGCCACCCTCCACACTAAGCCAACACCAGGATTTGTTGCTCTAAGAGGGCAGAAGACTGTTGCATATCTTCACATACTTCAATCAATGACATCCTGTTGTGTTTCATCAATCAGTTATAGTATACCTCTACATTCCATCCAACTTCCTCCTCTGCCCAGTTCCTTCTTCTCTTCTCTCTCTCTCTCAATTAAAAATAATAATAAATGCTGTGCATGCACACGCAGGGCCAATGGAAGCTGGGCACACATTTGCACGATCGTCTGCCAATCCTGCCTTGAGCATCGGAAGCCATTCTGGAGCAAATGGCTGGCACGGATGTAGCCAAACGGGCTCCTTGCCATCGTCATGACTCCCTGCATCTGGTCTGGTCCCAATCTGGTCTCAAACGAGGGGAACACCGGAAGAGACTTCCTTACCCTCTCTGACCATTACATTTGGACAGTACAGCCTCGTCTCCCTCAGTGGTGGCACAAAGGATAACTTCTCTCTGAACACTGACATTAATACAGAAAATGACTCTACATTCTGGTCACAAATTGAATGGTGATAAAACCTTAATTCTATCTCTTACCATCACCTCCTCCCCCCCCCAAATGAATGTAATAGAATCTGTTTGGCATAAACTTTCATAATTGCACGGGATGCTCTTGCAATGTGGTATCAAAGTGTAGGACATTGTTCCAATGTTGACTTCACCGACAAGATGATGCAGGGGTAGCGCACTTACCTCTAAACTGTGTTGTCTTGGTTCGATTCCTGACCTGACTAAAGACTGTCACATTGTGCTTCACAGGCAGGAGGTTCCACCACAAAGTGCACCATCCCTCCGATTGACATTAAGCTGGGTGTCCCATCTCATATCATCCGTTGGTGGACATTAAAGATACCATGGTGCCTTTCATAAATTATTGCCTGCATCCTGATCAAATGCCAAATTTATGTTAGCTTTAGTTGAGGGTCAGGCCAAGCTCGCCAGTTCATGAAATAATTGAGCATAGAACTCATACTCGAGTTGCTGCTGACCCAACTTAATGGGAAATGGCATAACAAGAGAGATTTCAATGTATAATTCGTATATGGAAAATATTTGGGATGCAGGGCATTCAAACCAGGTGCTAAATGGTGTATACAGGTGGGGTAGCGGCAAGGTCAACATTTCCACGATATTCACATATTCCATTCCATTGGGACCATACTCTGTGCAGAGCATTGGTGCTGCCGAAGCAGTCTCCTTGGCTATTAGGCACAATCTGGAAAGGTCACCACTAGGACACAGGATACCAGCAACTGGCACTCATTTAAAACAACCTCAGAAGGATGACAGGCGAGTCAACCACACCTGGTATTAATTCAACATCCAGGCAGGATTTGAACCCAGGATACTCAGATCCCAAGCCCACCACCCTAACCATTAAGCCAACACCAGGCATATATTCGCATATGTCATGAAAAAGGTCCCCAATTACATACTAATGTTGAACTGATATTGCTGGGATAGTAGAGTCCTGTTATAAGGAGCAAATAAGTCTCTCCTTCTAATGTTAAACAATGATCACTGTCTCTTTCTAACTCATGAGACGGAGCTGATATTATTGGACTGTTACTGGCATTTGGTCGGCATGCAATTGCTGGATGGGTGTGCGACATGCTATCTGGAAAAGGAACTCACTTTCACACACACAATCCAGTGCACGTGACCTCACTATTCATTACCTGCTTCTGCTCTGAGATTAGCGAACCCTTTGAAAGCTCCTTTTTTTAAAAAAAACTCTTTAGCTATATCATGTTCGAGTTTGATCCCGTTCATTTTCATCTGCTGATGATTCAACCGAATCACATTACCTTACATCAAAGTCTTTTCATCTCCGAGTGAAGGACAACAATATTGGCCGATGCAGACCTGCGCGCACACATCTAATATAAAAAGCTCTTTCAAACTACCGACTGACACACTGATTGATATTAAGATTGGTACTCTCCGGGTGACATAGAAAGCGGAAACTTTGCATGCCGACGGACATCGAAGCCGATACACTGGGAAAAGAAAATCACAGAACCATCGGAAAGCATCCGTAAATGAAAATTTAAATAAATGAAAATAAATAAATGAAAAAAAATGCAGGTGAGCGACCCGAGACAATGGGGCTTAGACAAAGTGTAGTACACTCTGCTAGTGTATATATATGTATATATATATATATATATGTATATATATATATATATATAATATATATCATAGAAGGTGGAGTTTTTTCTTTCAACTGTGTTCTACGACAAACACAAACACGTCCGTTGCTTCAGGAGACGTGTTTGGAACAAGGCACTGAGGAACCAAAACATTGAACATCTTCCCTCTCACCGCCAAGAGAATTCCCAGGTTCCATTGAGCAGCTTCTTCAACTAAAACAGCCGAGATTAAGCATGAAGAGTAGCTTTTCGACGTGATAATTATGTCATTTCTGATGGATCTCTGTAAAAGCCAAAACGCCTGCACTGCAAACACCTGCTCCTCGTGCGGCTTGAGCGAGCGTTTGAAGTCTGATGAGTGAGAATCAGTCTGGCTAAAGACTGCTACTCTCAAGATCAGCTTACTGAAGCAAATGATTAAAGGAAAGCCATTTTGCGCGAGAAAATAAAAAAGGAAGTCAGAATCGTAGCTTCTTTGATGAGTTGCACAAACGATAGTGGACACCTGTTTATTCCATCGAGCACGCTTCAAAGCAATTCTGGAACTCTTTCCTGCAAAACTTTGTGTTGGAAAAGCTTTATTTGACAGGTACTTTTGGTGGCAAACGAGTGTTATCAACCACTTTGTCACCAATAACAGGCAACTGGAAAACGTTTCACTAGATCTCAGAGACTTCATTGAGCACCGCTCGTTGGAAGAGTGCACACGATACTTTGTCATATTTCTGTGTGTATTTTGGAGGATGTTAGCCTTTCGTAAACGGTAAATGCAATTTTTCATCCCCCTGGAAGGGGCAGACAGGAGGATCTCATCAAACGGTCAAGGCTCTAATAACAGTGTTGGACCCTATAACCAATGCGCCCCGCAAGAGCTCGAGTTATCATTACCAAGTCTGCAATTAGGCCTTGGTGGGAAGCTAGCTACATCCTGTCCACTGCTGCCTGGGTGGAGTTCAAGAAAAAAAAAAAGGGGGGGGGGAGTTTGGAGGGTAGCGGTGGAAAGGGGAAAAGGTGGGGAACTCGAGGTATTGGAATCGAATTAGCAATTAAGAACCAATGCAAAGATTTAAAAAAACAAATTTTATCTCACGCTTAGGCTCTTTCAACATCCATTATCGACATTTACTCTCCTTTATGCAACTTGTGCAAGTTATTCACTCACATTGAACAGCATTTTGAAAGTACATTCGGGAATGTTTCTGTACATGAGTATTTTGAGCAATGGTTCCTTCCTTTTTACTGTTGTTAACTTTTTGTTTATTTATCAGGGTTCAGTCTACAGTTGGTTTAGAAAAAGGTTCCCAATCATCTGTCTTTCTGGGCTAAAATATTATTTTAAAAAAACAGGAGTCGACCACTACCTCCACACCTTCCTCCCCCCCACCACCACTGCCTCCCGACATCATTGTATGGTAAACTTTCTCTGAGTCCATCAGCCACAGACGAGTGAACCATCAACCTGATTCACACCTGAAATATATACTGAGCAGCAAAGAAAACGCAAGTTCGAAAAAATACGAAATTTCAGAATAGTAACCATCGCATGTTGAAAAAGATGATGGTAAAATGATGTGATGAGTCCAGGGATGTGATGTACACTTTACGCAAACGATGCCAAGATTTTGACTGTGCAAGAGGAATGTTGCAAGGCGGTATGTCTGCAACCGATGTAACCAGACAATTTGGATGTCATCTCACCACCATCACACGACTTTCCCAACGTCACCGGCTGACAGGGGTCGTTGCTGATCGTCCACGTTCCGGTCGACCAAGAGTGACAACTCCTGCACAAGATCGGTTCATCCGGTCACTCATCTAAGGAACCGTACTCAAGCAGCATCAAGACAGCAGCCTTAGTTCAGGGACCAATAGGGCCAGGATCCGCCAATACCATTAGACGTCGACTACGGGATGGAGGACTCCACTGTCGACGTCCATATATTGGGCCAATATTGAGACGACAACACCGTCAACGACGTTTATAGTGGGCCCAGCAACATCACCGTTGGCGACGTGCTCAGTGGCACCAAGTTGTCTTTTCAGATGAGTCTCGCTTCCAACTTTCACATGCTGACGGGCGTTTACGTGTTGGCATCGACGTAATGAACGTTACGCGGATTGCTGTGTCATACAGGCAAACTGATAGGGTGGTGGCAGTGTGATGGTCTGGGAGCGTTCAGTTACAACCACAGGTCACAGCTTCATGTCTTCCGACAACGTGCAACTGCTGTCGTGTATAGAGATGATGTTCTTCGTCCTCATGTTGTTCCAATGTTTGCTGCACATCCTCAACTACAGTTCTTCCAACAGGACAATGCACGTCCTCACACAGCAAGGGTGTCGATGGCGTGTCTCACTCAGAACAACGAACACATCAACGTTCTTCCATGGCCATCACTTTCCCCAGATATGGCTCCAATTGAACATGTTTGGGATGAAATTGGGCGTAGGATAGCTGCCGGGAGACATCCAACTGCAGTTGCACAGTTGGAACAGAGATTGGTGTTTGAGTGGAACCACTTGCCTCAGGCATTCTTCCAGACTCTTGTGAACTGTATGAGGCGATGTTGCACCGCCTGTATGCAAGCCAAGGTGGACATAACACGCTACTGAAAAGACTGACTTTTCACTGGGGTATCTCTCTTGGCGGACTGTGGTAAATGTAAAAATCTTGCAATGCAATTTCAACATTCACTTTCAGCTCACAAATTGAAAGCATTTTTCATTAAATGAGTGATTAGAATCAAAATAGTTTGTCTTCTGTTTGAAAACTTGACAAGACCTCGGACTTGCGTTTCTTTTGCTGTTCAGTATATTTGCCAAGATTGAGGCAAGAGCACAACGCG
>CM068967.1:73150410-73183690 GCA_035128595.1 Eptatretus atami
CAGGCATCTGCCTGGGGGATGGCCAGACGGAGGCCCCTGGAGTGGACGGAGTGGACCGGCGGAAAGTGGACGCAGTGACGCGCTGCTCTGGCGCATGCTTCCATACCTGACCTGACCTGACCGAAGGTGTGCCGAGATGGGCACTCTTGCCCTTCAGATGAGAGTGCCGATGCTAATACATACATATATATACATACATATATATGTATGTTACTCACGACTTGTGGAAGTGGGAAAAGTTCCTGAACATCATATATACACCTAAGTGAAATGAGACATGAAAACAATTACATCCCATTGCTTGGTTATATCGGTATTTAGTGTTTGATAAAATCGATGTGAGAATCTCAACACATGTGTGCAAGACATGTCCCCAGAGACTCGAAGAGGGGTGCAGTCAAAAGTCAGTTAAAAGCACACTATCTGATGTGACCACCATTTGCATTGATGCTCGTTTGGCAACGGCACCTCATTGAGGGCACAAGATGGTTGAGGAAGGCTTGAGGGATGTCATTCCAGATTCGTCCCAAGGCTTGCCGCAGATGGGCCAACGTTGGGGGCTGGTTTGGAAGACTGCGCAATCGTCATTTCATTTCATCCCACACATGTTCTATGGGAGAAAGAAAAGATCAGGTGAAACAGCTGGCCAGAGAGGTGTGGGAATGTTGTATTGTGCGATGAAGTTGGTGACCACTCGTGCTACGTGAGGGCATGCGTTATCCTGCTGAAGTGTAATGTGATGTCCAGGAACCTGCAGGGACAAGAGGACGTGAGGAAAGAGAACTTCATCATAGTACCAAATACCTGTCAAATTGCCGTTAATGACCTCCAGCTGGGTTCATTGATCCACGGTGATGCCTACCAATACCATCACACTTCCACCGCCAAGCGACGAACGTTGCAGAACACGTGTGTCAGTGTAACGTTCTCCCTCCCATTGATAAACGTGACAATGCCATCAATACTGTCAATATGGAACCTCGCCTCATCTGCAAAGAGAATTGCAGCCCAATCTTGTCTCCTGAACCTCAGATGTTGTTTACACCAAGCTTGCTGAGCATGTCGATGAAGTGGCAACAAAATCGGACATAGTGCTAGTCGGTGTGGTTGGACATTACGCTCGCCTAACGGATTCTTCACAGTTCTGGCACCGATTGGTCACAAGCCAGGGATGCCGGGAGCTGTCAAACTCTGTCTGGAATCGATTCCTAAGATGCACCAAGCGGATGTGGTTATCCTGCCAACGTGACGTCACACGTGGTCGCACAGAACGTAGACGGTCTCTGATGTTGCCAGTGTGGTTGATAACGCCTCCAGAGCGACTGAATGGTGTTCCGATGAACACCAAAATGCCTAGCCATAACATTTGTGGCATTCCTGTCTCAAGCATGCCAATATAGCAGGTAGACATTCATTTTCGGAAACACGTGGCATCATGTTTACGACGTTTAGACGTTAATAAAAAATATTTTAGACAGCTGGGATGGTTCATCCATTTGTGCTTTGTTGCAATTTTCCCAGTACTACATGTAGCACTGTCACATGACTCGGTATACATGCACATGCAAATTCCGGATATTCACGGGTAAGTTGGGCAACATGTCAATGCACATCTTGGCTGACCATTATATTGCTAGGGTACGTGTCAGTATCATTATGTGTAACGTCTTATTGTGTATGCCTGGTGTTGACTTAATGGTTCGGGTGGTGGGCTTTGGATCCTTGGGTCCTGAGTTCAAAATCCCCCTCAGCTGTTGAATTAACACCAGGTGGAGTTAACTCGACCTGTCATCCTTCCGAGGTCGACAAAATGAGTGCCACCATGCTGGTATACTGTGTCGGAGTGGTGACCCGTCAAGGATTGTGCCCAATAGCCAAGGAGACTGATTAAGCAGCACCAATGCTATGCACAGTGTATGATCCCAATGTCCTCCTGTCCTCCTTTATGGTGCACAGGAACTTTTTTTCCATTAGTATCTATTTACACACACACACACACACACACACACGTTTGTGAAAGCATATTACAGAACAATGCTGCACTATTCTCCATAATATATTTTTTAATTCCCAGAATTCCAAATTGGTTCCGTTCCCAAAATCTTTCGACATGCCTCATGTCCAGATATTATTGCATACATGTGCCAAGTATTAAAGTAACGCCCAGCTGAGGGCAAGAAACATGGATGTTAACTTATATTAAGTCAATGATAATAACGAGATGAGTTATATTTAAAATAAAAAGTAAATTGTTGGATTAGGATAATGGTATGTACATGGCTCAGACATGATGGGTCAAGTGGCCTCTCTTTCATCCGTGCGCATCCTTGCATATCCCTGTGCATTAGACAATGACTTGCATCATACGTTGGAGTAGTAAAAGAAAGAGTTGCCAAAAAATCCAAACATGTTGCTAAAAATCTCGAAGGTTTCTGTTTTATTCAACGTTTTGTTTTTTACTGCTCCAAACTTCCATTTTTGAGGCATTTTATTAAATAACCAAGTTTGTTGGACTTGTATTTGATCTCAGTACCTCGAGACATGTGAACAACTTTGGTGAGTGCAAAGCTATCTCTGAATCCTTCTTCCAACCTAGAATGCGACAGATCATTTAACCAACGCCAGTACTAAAAGTCAATTTTCAAAAAGAGAAGATTTCAGTGTAATGAAAGGGGCCTGTCTTGCTCTTTGTAAAACCACATCAATGAGACTTTTACTCTTTTGGAGAAAAATGGCCAATTAAACCAGATCCGAGAGATTGTACAATACAATGGGGGTGTGGGGGGGGTAATGACGTCACTTTGCGAAAACGTCACAGAGAAGGCCAACTCAAAGAGGAATTTTAATTAATCCTCAAAATACAGGTGTTACCAGACATGCGAAAATTGCCGAGTCCTTTTGGACATGTGTCCAACAGGAAATGATGATAAATGTACATTCGCACGAATAACGATGACCATTTCACGAGCAAAATGTGATTCCGAAACGGGGACTTAAGCGGCACGAATTTGCTTAGATTTTAGAGAAATTGTTAACATCTGTCCTCTTTCACGGGATCAAGTTGAAATCGACAAATGATACTCCCAGTGCAAGCAATTTCAGAATAGTCATTGCGTTTTTGGGAAAACAATGATTCCACGATTATCAAAACGACTCGAGTGTGAATTTAGCTTCGCTGAGCATATTGGTTGGCGATGAAATTGCGCCACATTTACTCAGATTGTTTGTAATAGCTTCAGGCAATTCAGGTAATTTACATAATCATATTTTTAGTAATAACAATTACGTCTAAGCATCTTCTTCCTTGCCCCTTTTTATGATCATGATAAGAAGTAGCAATAAAAAAATACACTGTGCAGACCTTGATTGACTTCAAATCGTGTGTGTGTGTGTGTGTGTGTGTGTGTGTGTGTGTGCACGTTTGTGAGTACAAACAATTACTGAATGAATACAAATCGTATCAAACTGCCCAATCCAAATGAAAGAGGAATAAAATTCTTAATACGAAACCACCTCTTTTGAAAGGTGGTGTAAGACAGCGTGCACGTTAGAAAACAAACAGGGAGGTGATCAAATATCAAATATAATATAAAATAGAGAATATATTATCAAATCTATCCATACTAATAAATGTGTGTTTGTGTGTGTGTCCATAACTCCAAAACCATGAAATCTAGCAGCCTGAAACTTTGCATGCATACTAAAGGAACTCGGGAAGTGCATGGGTGAAAATTGGTTATTTGGGTTAATTAAAACACCCCTTTTGATGAGAATTAATGGCCTTATTTAATTATATTCTATATCAGGTGCATCCTTGGTCACCGCTCTCTGTGGGGTCTTAAGGCGTTTCCTGGGTAACCTCACTGGAGTCTGAAGCCGCCATGTTTTTTGGCCTGCTCAACCACGCCTTGACTTGTTACAGGCCGCAACAATTTCTTAATGATAAAATTTTGTTTTCTTCACTTTCCTCACTCATATTATTTAATGACTGTTCATCACAGCTATGAACTGCTGGGTATATTGCAATGCTTATAAATGCCCGGAGACAGCAGCGTTCGTGGCTTTATTTCATTTCTGCCCATGCCATAACCCTGACAATCTCTTAAACTAAGCAGAATTACAAACTTTAAGCTCGAGAATTGAACTTAGCAGCAGTTCCGATGCTGAAAAAAGGGTTCATTTGTCCAATTCGGACATTGCTTGGGCGTTTCCTGGTGCATGGGCTTATCTCCGAAAATTGGTAGTCGCTCGTCAAGCCAGGTGTTCCGTTGGAGTTCTTGCTTGAGTGCTTAAGCCACTTGCCGAGCACCCTACAGTCGGTAGTGGTACAGTCCGTGTCCCGATTGGGATGTTCAGTCAGCAGTTGCTATACAAGGTAGAGGTACGTATAAACCGCACACGGATGTGGTAGATATGCGGAGATTTGATCTGTATAGACTCTGGAAGTGTGTGGGCTTGCCAAACGTGTTACAGGTTCCGTGGTGGCAAAGCTTCATCCCGTATCTTATGGAGATTTTATCAGGTTTTCCTTTCTCCTCGTGACTGTTTCTAAAGCAATTGGTTATCAGGTTTGCTTTACAAAGGTTATATGGTTTCTATTTGTGAGTTTCAAAGCAAAATATATTTGATAACACCCGATTTCCAATCCGTTTGCCGTATGAACACGTTTTCTAAATTAAAGAGCCAAATTTTTTTTCCACCCATCACTCGCAGCTGTTTATAAAGATTAATGTTTCTGCACATCAACTTGAAGCATCTATGTAAATGCAACGTCGTTTTTAGGTCATCTCTACCGAGATGACCTAATAAAGCCGGACCAAATGTCCGTCCGTCCGTCGTTCTGTCGTCCGTACGTCCGTCCGTCCGTCAACAATTTTTCTTTCCGATCTTGATGAAACTTAGTATGTGGGTAGAGGTCGATGAGTGTTGCACAACGATATAACTTTTGTCCGGGTTCAAGGTCAGGGTCAAGGTCACGAGGTCACGTAAGTTATAAAAATCACCATTTTCAAAACCTATCTAGTCTGCATTCTACAAGATATTCGGCAACTGTTTATTGATTATGATAGTAAAAAATATTATCTTGTATCTACGGACAGATTTTTGAATTTCCCTCCCGTTTGGCCGCCACGTAACCTGGAAGATGGTCAAAAACACCTCCCGGTACAAAGAAAAGTTTTTACTTCCGACCTTGATGAAATTTGGTATGTGGGTAGAGGTCGATGAGTGATACCCAACGACATATTTTTTCCCGGATTCGAGGTCAGGGTCAAGGTCACAAGGTCACGAAAGTTGTGAAAGTCGCCATTTTCAAAACCTATCTAGTCTGTCATTTTAGGAGATATCTGGCAACGTTCATCGATTATGATAGTAAAAAACATTATAGAGATGATCGTCACCCCCACATGGGGTAATTTTTTAAATTTGTTTATTGAAATTCCCCAAAACAAGCTACTCAAGGTTTTTGGGTTGTTACAGTACGTACTGTAGTCGGTAATCACACTGACTCCAACTTGCTGATTCCTGAAAAATTGCCGATATCGGACAAACACTAGTGTGTTTGTGTGTGTATGTGTTGTTCATAAAGCATTACATTTCTCAAGCTAACTCCCCCCATCCCCACCACCCCCCCCCGCCCCTCTCTCTGTCCCATCATTGCTCACCCCCTCCTAATACAATGCAGCACCTTCCCACACATCTCTCTGTCTCTCTCTGTCTCCAGACGCGTCCGGGTTGTGTTTGTCTTCAGGTAGTGTTTGTCTCTGGGCGGTGTTTATCGTATGACCGGTCGAAAATGGATTTCAGACATTATTTTGTTTCCATTTTCACTGTTATTCTCTGCAGAATCATTTTTATGAAATGGTATGAATCATAATTAACGCTCCAACGCACGTCTGCCTTCCCTTCCTCTCACTTCACACTGTCTTCTCTTCCCCAACCCCTCCTCACTCTCTCTCCCTTCTCGCTCCCACACCCCTCCTTGCTCTCCCTCCCTCCTCTCTCTCTTTACTTCTCCACCTCCTCTCTCTCCTCTCTCTCTTTCTCCCCCACCCCTCTCCCTCTCATCCCCCTCATTTTCTCCTTCCCCTTTAGTATCCCCTTCAGCGAAGCGAAAGGTGGTGTTTGCTCGTATAATATAAAATATAAAATACAAATAAAACATAAAATATAGAATATATTATGAAATACAGAAAAAAATTGGAATGTAGTAAAACATATAAAATGTGGAAAACAAACAAGGAAGTAATAATTGTACAAAATTGAAGGTCATGAATGAGGCAGCGAGGAAACATGGGGTCTACCGATATTTCATCAACATGGTGAGTGTCATGGAAACTTACATTGCAAGACCTGCAGAAAACAAAAAGAAGAAAGAAACAACTGATGGGAGAGTTAATCTACAATACACCATAGTAAATAACTTACCCAATGGAATAAAAGTGTGGCAAAATATTACTGGAAAACATTTCAAAGCCATAAAATTTGAATGTTCATCCAACAGTAGGGAATTCGTCATGGTGCCCTCAAAGGATACCTGCCACTTGGCATCGTTATTCATGGCGAGCATTCCTCGTGATGGGACGAGGGGGGGCACCAGGGGGATCTGCAACATAAATGGATGCCGTCAACGATCAGTCATGAAAAGTAGTTTATACAATATTGCTTTTTATCGCACATTTGTCCTTTTCGTGTTCGATCGTATAAATGAATAGTGGCAGAAACCCAAGGTGAGAGTAATCAGCGTATCAGCCATGACCTCTAGACTTTGTTTCTCGAGGCGTCGCGGCAAGAAGCAGATGAAAGTAATCTCATGCCATTGTTCATCATTTAGGGCACATGGCTAGGTCGTGTTTAGCGAAATAACTCTAGATTGCAACAATTACAGGCAATCAACTTGTAAACAGACAAATTATTCCTCGTGTGACCTATGCTTCACATGGATGGACGGAGATATTGCCACTGCGAGGTGGATGTACGTACACACCTGTAAGTTCTGGGAGGAACCGGTCACGAACGTCTCGGATTTCATTATGTACGAGTACTCACCTCTTTGCTGTCATCATACCCGAGGATGGATGTTTTGTGAGTGTTTGCAAAAGCTGCAGTGATGCTAACAGTTAAGATAATGCCAGTGACAGCAATGTCCCAACATTTACATCTTGGCCTTGTAACAACACGACTTCACAGAAGAGAACGCACTCTCACCGTGGATGTTGCACTCAAACAGAAACAGATGCATAAACCCCTGCCGAGATTATGGCAACATCAACCATCAGTCATTTCGAACTCCGCTTTGAAGATCTGAAAGTAGAATGTAAATTACATTACAACATATGCTACCCTACTTCTAAGTATCGCTTTCCAGTGTGCATAGGAATTATTTTGCGAAGCCATGCACTCCTCGATACTGTCCTTTCTTCTACAAGGTGGAAAATGTTCGCCATGATGGCTCTGGAGTCGCAAGATCTTCCGCATGCAGTTTCTATATTTTTGTTTGATGTGGTCATCTCGGGACATCTTGGTCTGCACCGCACAGCACTTGTAGCCTTTTCTAGGAGCAAGGCTCCCACACACCATGGAAGACCGAAGAGAAGGTGGAAAACCCTTTTGAGGACTTTAGTGGGTCTTCATCGTTGGAAAGTAAGGACAACGATATCTTCTCGACCAGATGTTGACAAAGGGGTACTCACCACCGTTTTGAAAGAAGTGAAGCGACGTGTCTGGCGTGAGCCCTTATCCAAGCAATGCCCCCTTGCTTTGAGCAAGAACTCTTGGCCGAGATGCCACCACCTTCTCATGGTGGCTAACATACCTCTGTCGACATTTAGTTGAAAAATTCGAAGAGAAAGTGGCCTGACTTAATGCGCAAGCGAGCCCTTGTTACCTTTCATGCATAACTGCCCATAGTGGTATTATTAAACAGCAAATGAAGGTTGCTGGTAAGGAAGGATATGGGCAAAGCTGGGAGATGATTGCCCGTCATGGTGTTCCGTCCACATACACACCATCCCACTGTCCAACAGAATGGTGCAACGGTTAAAACACTCGTCTCTGAGCAGTCTTGTTTGGGTTTGATTCCCGGCCCGACGATAAACTGTCCGATTGGTACTCCGCAGGCGGGGCGTTGCATCAATGTGTGCATCTCTCGGGCGGACCTCAATCTGGATGTCCTGTATGCTCGCATTAGTTGGTGGACGTTAAAGATCCCGCAGTGGATTTTGATGAAGAGCAATTTATTACCGGCATCCTGAACGAATTACAAATTCGTGCCCTAACTCGCAGTGGTACCGCATCAGCCCCCAGGCAAAAATAACATTCCTTTCCTGTAGTATTTCTCACAGACTACTGCAGTATATGAGAGTACAACTCTCATCTACTATGGCTCTAACTGTAGCATTTTTGCCTGGGGAGGGACAGCTGCGCCTCACTTGTGATGCAACGAGAAGGTGAAATTTTGTCATCGAATCCTCGTCCAAAATGCATTATCTCACATCGACCATAGCGCCTCTCACTTTTACAATGGTGGGCAATGGGAGGGAAGACCTTCACGCAAGGACACAAAAACGTGCACCACGGTTCCACCTTCACCATTTTGACAACGAGGAAAGGTGGATGCAAGAAAACCCTTGAAATATCTCCCGGAGGCATGAAATCCTTTCGTGATTAAGCCGAATGGCAATGAATCGTCAGTTAATTTATGATAGCAAATTTGATATGACCGGCTGTGCCATGCAGAATGGAGGGCAAAGCTGAGCAGATTGGAATGAAAGGCTAATATGAGAAGCGACAGTATCGATCTTTCATCAAGGTCTGTCTAAGTTTAATTTGCCCTCATATTTGATCACTTGTTTGTTTTATACAGGCACCCTCTCTCACCACCTTTCAAAAGAGAGGTTTAATATGAAGAATCTTTCCTTTCTTTCTTTCTTTCCATTGGGAAAGCCTTTTATAATTATTACCTCTGCCACGGAAGGTGAAGGAGGTTATGTTTTCACCCCCTCTATGTTTGTCTGTTTGTTTGTATTGTTACTTGCAACATCGAAGATTTTTCAAGTATATTGGCCAGTTGATTTTGTAATTCTGTCTGTCTGTCAATCGCCTACAGGTCACAATTTTAAACCCATCTTCACGAAACTTCACCACATGGTAGAGTTTGTCATAAGGAAGAATCCTATTGTTTGAGGTCAAAAGGTCAAAAGGTCAACATAGGTCAGTGGTCAACAACTTTGGTGAGATTTATAAAATCCTCAAATTTCATCAGATTGACTTGAAATTTGAAGAGGATTTATATTTCAGGTCACTGAATTCCACCAGCCAATTACTTTGGAGGTCAACATAGACCAAAAGGTCAACATTTGCCGAATTTCTAAAATTGTCAATTTTCATCCATCAATCCATCCATTGGGACCATACTCTGTGCAGAGCGTTGGTGCTGCCTCAGCAGTCTCCGAGGCCATTGAGCACCACTCCGACGCAGCATATTCTGTCTGTTTGTTTGTCAATTGCCTACAGGTCACAATTTTAAACCCAACTTCACGAAACTTTACCACATGGTAGAGTTTGTCATCAGGAAGAAGCCTATTGTTTTTGAGGTCAAAAGGTCAACATAGGCCAAAGGTCAACAACTTAGGTGGGATTTCTAAAATCCTCAATTTTCATCCGATTGACTTGAAATTTGAAGACGATTTTCACATCAGGTCACTGAATTCAACCACAAATTATTTTTTCAGGTCCACATTGGCCAAAAGGTCAACATAGGCCGAATTTCTAAAATTGTCAATTTTCATCTGATTGACTTCAAATTTGAAGAGGATTTATATTTCAGGTCACTGAATTCAACCAGCCAATTATTTTTAAGGTCAACATAGACCTAAAGGTCAACATAGGTCCAAGGCCAACAAATTCAATGAGCCAATTATTTTTGAGGTTAACATGGACCAAAAGGTCAACATAGGCCCAAGGTCAACAACTAAGGAGGTATTTCTAAAATCGTCAATTTTCATTCCATTGACTTGAAATTTGAAGAGGATTTTCATATCAGGTCACTGAATTCAACCAACAATTATTTTTGAGGTCAACATAGGCCAAAAGGTCAACAGGCCGAATTTCGAAAATTGTTAATTTTCATCCGATTCCAATTCACTTGAAATTTGAAGAGCAGTTGCATATTTGGTCATTGAATTCAACCGCCAATTATTTTTGAGGTCTAACTTGTTTAATGGATTTTGCAAGTATCGTGCTCTGCACGACGTCTTCTTCTTGTTTGTTTGTTTGGTTGTGTGTAGGATATCTCAAAAAATTGTAGACGGATCCAGATGAAAGTTGGTGGGCCATCCAGATGGTGGGCAGGTTGTGAATATGACAAGGACTAAGTGACTAGATTTTGGTGAAGATCCGGATCCAGATCCGGCTACTAGAATTTCTTAAGTGATTCTTCACTATTGAGAGAGAGGGCCAAGAACGATATATAGCATGATATTTCAAAAATGTATTGGCCCGATATGTTCTCGTGGATCAGGCATTACCTGGCGGACGTATGCGCTCTACCAAATGCCCTTCCAGTTTTAAAACTTAATTCGCTTCCCCCTAAAAATGAGAGATGAATGACAGATGGGGCCAAAAAAACCCTGAAATGCAAGTTTCGAACCTTAAACCCGCATTGAAGTCATGATTACCTCCACCAACGAAGTTGAACGGAGGAATATGTTTCACCTGAAACATTCCTTGGCACTCACTGATGATCCTCTGAAAGTTTGACGAACATCCGTTCAACCATATCTGAGAAAAATGGCGACACATTCAGACACACAGACAGACAAACATCTCTCTTATGGTATAAACTGTTACGTTTATGGGGCAGGCAGCAGGTTAATAGAATTATGCCATAGTCTGTTCGTGGCTGCATAGATTATAGGACTTTTGAACCCTGCATTGAGGATGTGTGGATAGGGATAGGCCATCCTATTTATTCGTGTACTGGGGGGGGAGACGACATTGTAAATCTTAGTGGCTAGAATGGGTTAAGGATGTGTTGTCACATGTCTCCTGTGTCTCACTGGGCAGCTATTGGTTGGTGATGTGTGGTTGGTGGGGAGCGACGGAAGAGTACCGTTGTGGATGCCTCAGTGATGAGGGGATTGGACAAGGAGGTGTGCTCCTTGTGTGAGTATAGCTGAGACGGTCTCTGTGAGTCTGCTGCAGAACGGAGCTGACTCCATGTCCTGACTTCATGAGCTGCTGCTGCCTGTGCAACCCTGAAACTTCCCTGCCTGCTTTCTTGCCTGGTTTTTGTGTGGATGGTCTTGTGTGTGTGTGTGTGTGTGGCAACCAAGAGGGATTTTCTTTTCGCTGCTGTGACTTCTTTTTTTGTGCTGTCAGTTGTTTTCACGCCTGTTTGTCTGTCTGTTACATGAGAAATTGAAGATTCGCAAGTTCAGTACATTGAAAGGTCTGATAAGCCTGGTGTTGGCTCAGTGGTGAGGGTGGCTGGCTTGGGATCTTAGGGTCCTGACTTCAAGTCCCGTTTTCCACTGAATTAACACCAGGTGGGGTTGACTCAGCCTGTCATCCTTCTGTGGTCGGCGAAATGAGTACTAGTGTACTGGTATAGAGGCACAACATCAGTGGCACAGTCATGCCCCAACAAAATGATAGCTACCCAGCAGCCAAGCTGCCATATGCAAGAAGAATAAAGAAGATTGTTCTGGTCTGTTTGTCTTTCTCTTTGTATGTTACTCACCTACAGCTTGCATTTTTACTCTGATCTTCACCAAACTAACCTGATCATTTAGACCACTTGAACCTAACCGAACCCTAACAGCTCAGTAGTCACAAGCAAGAAGCTTATTGTTCCTGAAACCAATAGGTCAAAGTCAAGGTCACATAAATCATCAGTTTCATCCATTATATATATATATATATATATATATATATATATATTACACACACACACAGACGTGAAGCTGTGTGAGTATCTGCCAATTAATCACGTACTAGTTGAACTTTGGTTGCAGACTGCACGAACGTCTATAATTTACGTACTATCGGAATGTACCTTTCACAGTGAAGCCATGTGACTATATGTCTATTAATTATGTACTGTTTGAACATCAGATGCACCCTAACTTCACACATGTACCTTTTGACGCTTTAGGCTGCTGAGACCTCTTCGACCATTGAAGACCCCAAAGACGCCTAAGACCCCAAAGACCCAGATGATCCAAAAGACCCTGATGAGCCAGATGACCCAAAAGTCGCCGAGGACCCAAAATATTCTGAGGAATCGAAAGACCCAAAGAACAAACGAATCCCGAAGATCCTTCAGACCCCTCCCTTTGACCTTAACACCATTTCGACCCCTTACCCCCTTCAGACAGAGTAGACAGCTTAACCCTTGACCATTTGAACTTTTTTATATGACAAATAAATTTCGAATATAATATCACCAATATTACAAATACATTTGTTCAAAATAAATGTTTGTATTATGATTGGGGTAAATTATGACAACACAGCAAATCTGTGACGTCAATCTCTGCAACGACACGTGGAGAGGCAAGTGTAGCGAGTCGATCCATGCTAGTACTGCATATAAAACCGAAAAACAGGGTGGGCGGTGAACCCTCGTCGAGGTGAAGCCTCGATCGACCCATGTAAGTATATCTATCAATTACATGTGGTTTGAATGTGAGTTGAACCGTGAGTCCGTCTATTAATTACATAATATTGGACCATGACGATGCCTATTAATTCCAGGCTATTGGAACATACCTTTGAGACATTTACACCCCTTCGACCTTTTAGACATTTTAGACCCTTTGAACCTTTTATTACCTTTTATACCCCCTTAATCCCTTTAGACCCCTTCGACTCCCGAAGACCATTGCACACTGTATGCTACTTTGACCCCTTGACCCTTCGACCTTTTAGACAATTAGACCCTTTAGAGATGTAACTACTGCTGAAACATACCCTTTAGACTGTTGAGGCCCCTTGAGACCATTTTAGACGGTTTTAGACCATTTTAGATCCCCTTAGTCCCTTCAGACTACTTAGACTCCTTCAGCCTTTCGACGTTTTAGACCTTTTAAGATACTTTAGACGCCTTACTCATAAAGACATTTATACCCTTTAGACCTGTAGACCCGTTAGACCCCTTGAGAAGCACACCACACAGACATGTAGACTATAATTTTTCAGCAAATAATGCACAATCTCCACAAACCTGGAGGCTGAATACTCTGCCAGTTTGAACAGAATTTGCATATTGCTTCACTGAATTGGTTCACCAATCAAAACTTAGAAGCATATTGTTTATTTGGATTTCGCAAGTAGGGTACGCACCCTCGCCTCTGAGCTGTCTAGCCTGGGTTTGAATCCCGACCCAGCTATAAACTGTCATCCCGGTGTTTTACAGACTGGGCGATGCATCAATGTGTGTGTCGTCCCTCAGATGGACGTTAAAGGGGAATCCCACCTGTCAGCATTGGTTGGTGGACGTTCAAGTTCCCAAGGTGTCCTTCGTGAAGAGTAGGTGAGCTATCGCCAGCACCCTGAACAAATGACAAATTCCTGCCCTAAACCAGGAGAGGGCATTGCATCAGTGGCACAACCGCTCTTTCATAAGGAAATTATGCTTCCTGCTGCAGACGAATGAACGAAGAAGTCATCCAGATACTTATTATTTATTTTATTTTATTATTTATTTATTTTTCCTTACTTTTTTTCTAGATTCATTTGGGATGAACAGTGATACCGTTTGCTTGAGCTTACTTTCGAAGAGGTCCCAGGGTTGGATACACCTACAGTCGGCCATCTTCCCTTCCCAGATAATGCTCTCAAGATGAGTAATCATATAACTTCCTTTGTTATCATTGCGTTGATTTATCCTGCTAACTTTGTGGTTTGCCTTTATCCATTTCATGATCCTTATTAACCCTTCACAAGCACACTCCTTCTCCTCCAGGTTATCCCCCCCACCCCTCCCTCACCCTCTTTTGTTTTTTTACTTCCATTTTGTTTCATTCCTAGTTTTCTCTTCCTCTTCTTGCTGTGTTTTTGCTTGAGTCCAGGTTGTTTACCCCATGTATCACCCCCTTCTTAATGCTATTCCTGCTCATGTCCATTCTTCCTCCAAGGGTTCCTCTACCCTGTTGTTGGAATGTTTTCCCCCTTTCAACTACATATGTTCTCCTTGTTCTCTTGTATTATGGTCTGTTCTATGTTCTAGCTCTTCTGCAGCTTCAACTTCACAAAGAAAAAAACAAAGTCACATAAGAGTGAGTTAAAAGGGTACTTTTAGACCTGTTGAATGAATCACTCACTTGAAACTTCCAATGAAATATGCGCATCAGTCACATGCTTATATTGAATAAACAGACGGCCACCATAAATAGATGACAAACAGAAGAAAGATATCATAATCACATTGAAAGGATGCCTTGGGGTTTATGTGTTGACGACAAGTATTGAGGGTCCAGTGACCCCCCAATCCCCAAGGGGACAATGAAAGTTGCAGAATGGATGAAGGACTTCCGGTTCTGGGTTTGGAGCGTCAGCAGGTCTCCTTCAGGGCTCTCTGCTGACAATCTCAAAGTTAAGTTTCCGGTCGTTATCTGTTCCGTCTTAAATTTATTTTCTCACCTACATTTACTGTGTGTCCTAGTTCGGTTTTGTTCAAAAATCGTGCTATTGTGAGTTTTCGTCGACCTTGTCTTACCGGGTGCTTGAGGCCTACCCATCTCCCCTCGGTGTCAATCGTGTTTATTTGTATTTCTCCCCATTACCTTCAATTTCTCTCTTCCCCACTTTCCCAACGTCCCCCATCCCTCCCAACTAAACACTCTATTCTTGTCTTAAATCCCCCCCAAAATTAAAAAACTACCTTTCTCCTTGCACACTCACGAGTCTCGATCCTTATTCTTTCTTCTTTTTTTTCCTCCTACGGCACACCATCTTCATTCGACTGAGCTGACCCTCTCTCGCCATTACTTCACGATTTCTTCCTACAACCTTCCATTCCCGAATCTTACCTGTTCTTCAAATATACATCAAAAAATAATAATCTTCCTTGATCCTTTCGATCTCGACACCTCTGTAACCACTGTCTCTCTCTACTCTTCCTGGTACTTTTCATTGACCCAGCAGCTTCACACTGGTTTACCGTTCCAAATTCACCACACATTCCACGATTTTACTTCAACCTTGCCTTTTCCGAATATTACGCAATCCTTATTTAAAATAAATAATTTCACTTTTGACTATACACTCCCAAGCCAAGTGTGTCTCTAACCACGTGATCTGTTTAGACCCCCTGCGTTTACCATCCAATTTCACCATTCACCTCACGATTTTTTCGACAACACTTTTATGACTAATCTGATGAAAACTCTCTCAAACATAATAACAATGATAATAAAAACGATCTCTTATAATGCTTCATCTTCCTCTTTCACATGTGTGGTACTCTTTACTGTATCATAATGCACTACTCTTCTACTAGTTAAACAGACTTCTCTAATTCGACCTTTCCTTCATACCTTGCTGAAAAAAATCCAACTGTTACAGCTTTCTTTCTCCATTCTCTCAATTCGCTTTTATTGGATCCATCAAGAAACGTGTTTAATCGCATCTCTGACCTAAATATTAAAAAAATCACAGTTTGCTATGAATGTTCGCTTTCCATAACCATTCTCTTTTGCCATCACTCCCCACACCCCAGGAATACTCTGGCTCGGCTTCCCCTCCACTCCCACTCATGTTTATATGTGTACTGTACCGTCCACCTAACAGATGATGAGACTCATCTACACCTCACTATCCGAAAAATGGACCAACTTCTATCTTCTCATCCAATTCTCTCTCCTCATATGTGGCGATTCAATTGTCATCATGCAGTTGGCTAGGTGTGGTACCTCTCTCACCTGTCATGGCACTTCAGCAAAAGCTTTCTGCGACTCATTGGGACTGATCAATCGGTCAACTTCCCGACCGATCTCAACCAATGGTACTCCATCTCTTGGATCTGATTTTGACAAATTTCCCTGACAATATCTGCTGCTCTTCCTCGCTCCAATCGGTTCTTCTGACCACGTCCTTGTCAAAGTGGACATCTCTCTGGCTATTATCAGAGAACCACCTCACGCCGTCGAGTCTGGCATTTCACTAAGCCGACTGGCAGGGTCTCCAAGCAGCTATCAAACTTATAGACTGGTCTCCTATCGCACTTTCTCCAACATAACTCATCCTGGGAATTCTTTCAAAAAACTTCTTCCCTCATGCACAGATTTATTCCTCTCTCGTCTTCAGTTGTCCTACCCTTCCTCCCGCCCTGGTTCACTGAACTTGTGGCAGGCAGTTGTCCTGAAACAACTTGCCTTTCCTCATGGAAAGCAAACCCAACTGAGGGTAATCTCAGTTCCTTCCATAAAGCTCGGAACAAGTGTGTATCTACCCTCAGGAGAGCTAGAAAAAACATCTTCCAAGCTCAAGTCCGAACTTTTAAACCTCTCTCCCTCCTCAAAATCTGGGGCATCTAATCAAATCTGTTCTGGTGTATGTTCCCCTCCATCCCCTCCTTACCTCAAATGGCCGCACTGCTGATACTGCATGTGAAAAAGCTGAATGCCGAAACTCGTGTTTGCACTAAATTGTGTCCAAAACCCATCACTTCTCTACCCACCTTACCCAGTCGCACCCAACTGTCCCTGGACTCTGTGTCCTTTTCTCCTGACAAGGTGGAGAGCTTGCAGTCAAACCTCGACTCAGATTCTGCAACCGGTCCAGACGGCATCAGCCCACGTGTCCTAAAACCTGCTCTTCTGCTCTTGCTCACCCTCTCTCTGTTCTATTCACCCTCTCATTTGCTCAAGGTCATCTGCCATCTGCTTGAAAATCAGCAAACATTACTGCCCTGCATAAAAAAGGTGCAAAAACAGATCCCTGCAACTACAGCCCAATCAGCCTTCTGCCAATCATCAGCAAGGTTATGGAATCCATCATCGCTTCAGACATTAAATCCTTCCTCTTCTCCAATGGCTTGATTTCCGATCTTTAATTTGGTTTCAGACCAGGTCACTCTACCCTGGATATGCTGCTTCTTCTCTCCCAACAATGGATGGAGGTCCTCAATACCGGACATGAAATCAGAGCCATATCCCAGACATATCACTGCTTTTGACACGGTGGCACCCTGCCCTGCTCACCAAACTCTTCCTATGTATCCAAGGCTATCTCCACTCATGGCTCGCAGACTTCCTCTCTGTCGCAGTCAACGTGTGGCCCTAAATGGAGTTCTTTCATCCCCTCTTCCTGTCCAGGCTGAAGTTCCTCAAGGTAGATTCTGGCCCTGTTTTTTTTCTGGTTTTCATCAATGATCTCTCCGACTCTCTGGAAATCCTCTTTATCTCTGTGCTGATGACTCCACCCTCTGCCGTACCATTTGTCATCCCTCAGACCGGCATGCAGCAGCTTCTTCACTCACTGCAGATGTGGGTAAAATCACAAACTGGTCCAACACGTGGAACATGTCTTTCAATCCGGACAAATCTCACACTCTCACTATGTCTCTCCGAAAGGACCGTTTAACCCCCCCCCCCCCCCACATCCACTTTCTCAACAATCCTCTGGAAGAAGTCCTTTCTTTCAAGCTTCTGGGTCTCACTATCTGCCACGACCTTTCCTGGGAAAGCCACATTTCAAACCTCGCCTCCAAAGCCAGTCGCTGACTGGGAATCCTCCGTCGTGCAAGGTTCTTCCTCGGCCCCCTGAGCTCCTGACCACTTACAAAGCTTTCGTCTGCAGCTGATGGAGTACTGCTCTCCCCTCTGGGCTGGTGCTCCTTCCTCCCACCTTTCTCGCTTCACGCTGTGGAAACCAAGGCATTTCGGATCATTGGCATCTCCCGCGATGAGGCTAGTCTTTGGGCCTCTCACTCTCTACCATCAGCTGGTCGTGGTTCTTCTCTCTTCTACCGACTCCTCTCCAGCCTCGCCCCCCCCCCCTGCTCTCTCTGCGATTTGTCCCCACCACATTTCTGCAGGGCGCTCAAGGTCGCCAACAACTCCCTTCTGGTAAAACTACCAAAATCACGAATCACTGCTCACCTTCACTCTTTCATTCTCTTTTTTCCCACCTTTGAAATTACTCCTTCACTCTATTCAATCCCATTCTTCTCTCCAGGCCTTCAAAGAAGCTGTTCACTTCCAGCTCTTATCATCCCCCATCCAAATCCTCAATCTTTTCTACCCCCAATAATCCACCCATGCCCACCTCCTTCAAATTCCCTGCTTTCTTCCTGAAAGTCCCTGTAATGTCCATCTTGTATTCCCCATGTTCCCGCCCCACCCCTCTCCCTTCCACAGATCCCCTAATGTCTCTGTTCCCCACTGTTTGTCCCTCCACTCCCGCCCCTCTTGTCTCATGTCCCCCTTGCTGTGCATTGTGTTCGCTCTCATACGAGCCTCGACAAGGTATACAAAAAAAAAAGCCAAAAACGAGATTTTGAGTGTTTCCATTGAACAAAGCTGTAACGAATCAGTGGGACATAAAGGTCAGTATTCAGGCGGCCAAGTGTACCTTGAGTGTACTTTGGCATCCTGCACCGTCGGTTGTGACTCTTGGGAAGAAATTCCATTGGATCTTGCGGATAAGCTTTTGTTTCTTCAAACGTTGAAGTCACCATTATCGGAGATGGATGGGGATTTTCAAAAGTCTTGCATCTTGAAGCATAAAAAAATAATAAGGACATTTCAATGGCTTGGTGGAATGTTGGCATGGTGGAGATGTGCGCTGTGTCATGTGGTGCTCTTTTGTAGTGTTGAGTATTGGTGTTTGCAATTGTTTCCTGCTGCTTCCCAAGCCCTGCTCCCTCCGCAGAATCCCTCGAGAGGGATAAGCTTCCAAATGGTCAGATGCTTGTCGACCTGTTCACAGGTAAGCCGTTCTCTTCTTCCTTTGCATTATCTTGGTCTACTTCTCCTCTAACATTTGGAGTTGCGTTGCAGGCTGTGTGGGCGCAATTGCCTTTTTCTGCATTTCCCAGTTCATTCCAATGTTTTTTTCTCTTGGTATTTCCTTATAGTTCAATAGTTCAATTATAATTGGAACCTGCTCCATCATGAAGAAGGAGAAGAAGAAGCATTTCTTTAGCATCTTGAGATGCATAGGGTTCCGGATGCAGTTTCCCATTTGCTAAAAGGTACAATCCTAGACGGGTCACCACTGCGATGCAGGAGCAATCTAATGCTTCAAGAAAAACAAAAATTCTGCTCATGAGCTATAAACAGTGAAACTTGAGGAAAGAACATCACTTCATATTTTGGTACAAAATTATACAAAACATTCTCCACTCTTAGCGCCACTGCTGTCGATGGACGTCTCGTGGTAAAGGAAGTGTTCGTTTTCACAAGAACAAGGCGTACAAACTGGGTTAACGGAGGGCTTTTCCACATTACATTATAGGTAAGAAAGTGGTTATTTGCCTCAATCAGACAGGAAACGGTAAATTACACCATCCAGGGAGCCAGAAGGAGGGGGGGGGGAACCTTGCCGTACCTGCCGTAATTTCATGCCCCGCTCCGCAAGGTACCGGTAATTCGGCTTCGGTATGGGGGCCTAGGCAGACATTCCTGCAGAAAGATAGTGATTCAGCGTCGATCTAGCCTTGAAATCGTCCACCGTCAAAGTGTGCTGGCGCACGAGAGATGTGCTTATCCCTCGAATTAATTCCTCATCGGCAGTTATCATTGCAGGAAAGGACGAGGAATAAGTATCAAGGGTTTGGGATGTCAGTGAAAATGCCCCCAGGAGGGACGTCTGCTTTGGTTAGGGGGGGCATGCACCCAGGAGGGAGAAAGGGGATGTCTTCAGGGAGATCTTGAGATGAACGCAGTTGGCAGGAGATTGGGCAGCCCGACATTGAGGTGGAAGGAAGTGGTGCAGAGGGACCTGAAAGAGGATGTTTGGCTCGGATAGAGGAACGTGGAGATGGAATACATGCTCAGGTGACCCCACAAGAAGATTCATTAAAGCCATTTATTATTTCCTTTTCCAGCCTGTGGCTGCTGGTTGTATCATGGCTGGGAGCGCAGCTGTGCCACTGATGCAGTGCCCCGTTTCCAGGATGATGGTACTCATTTTGCCGACCTCGGAAGGATGACAGGCTGAGTCAACCCACCTGGTGTTATTTAGTGGACCACAGGGCTCAAACTCAAGATGCAAAGATCTTAAGCCAACCACCTTAACCGTTAAGCCAACACCAGGCTTAATCGGGCCAGGAAAGTCGTGGTAGTCGGAGTTGTAGTAGTAGTAGTAGTAGTAGAAGCAGAAGCATTACAGACTGAAGGTGCAAAAAAGGCCAGATAATGTATTGTTGAAAGAAATATAAAAACTGGAGACACTGAAAAAGATCGTAAAAGGAATGCGTTGAGTTCAGGAGATAAGGAACAGTTGCTGTTAGAGGGCAAGGGGTACATAACAAATAGGATCAACGTATGGGTGTTTGTATGAATCGTGTATAATAATTATAATCTGCTTGTAAAGGTTTACAAATCACTCATTTGGTTAATTGATGATTTTAAAAGGCTTGGAAATTATACATCTGTTCATGTGCGTGGAATTTGCTCAGAATAAATAAACAGGAAAAGAAGAAGCAGAAAACTGAAAATCTATCTAAACATCATTTGGGGCTTAAATATTTGTTTTTCCTCCAAGTTTTTCCACTTTTGTGAAGTACTTCAACCACTACTCACTCACTTACACGACTCGTTCCAGTTCAAGTGTGTGTTCTTGCACTACTCATACCAGTTCAAGTGTGTATACTATGACGGATCCAGGGTTCAAGTTTTGCCACAAGGGGAAGCGCTCGAGTTCCTCCTGAACACCTGGTCTTGAGGCCACTGTGCACGAATAACTCCAGGTGCCGGCGGGTTGCTAATCAAGCATGAGTGCCAATTGGTGATACCAATCCTAGTAGGGTTCCCACTACTTCGCATGTTCCCGTTTCTGGTGGATTGGCAGCTGGGGGTGGGTGTCTCGTGCCCTCAATGCGTACTCGAGTTAACTTGTCGTATCAGATGCAGCCGAGCGGAGCTGCCGAATACGCACCGGCTAACAAGAGCAAATTGGTGGGGTAAAAACTTCCCGGCCAACTACGTATGGACGATGTTGGACCAATGGGGAAAAGACGCCACAAACTGGGTGCATATATAACTGGAAGGGTACTCAGTAGAGCGCATACCTCCGCCACACAATGCCTGATCCACGAGAACATGTCGGGCTCATTACGTTTTTGAGATATAGTGCTATATATCAGTTTAGCCCTCTCAATGGTGAAGAATCACTTAAAAAATTATTGGATCCGGATTCAGATCTTCACCAAAATTGAAGCAATTCTTCCTTGTCACACACACCCAATGTGTCCACCAAGTTTCGTCTGAATCCATCCACAACTTTTTGAGATATCATGCTACAGATCGTTTTTGGCCCAATCTCTCAATGGTGAAGAATCACTTTAAAAATTCTAGTAGTTGGATCCGGATCTGGATCTTCACCAAAATTGAATCAGTTTGTCCTCGTCACACACCGAATCAGTCCACAACTTTTTGAGATATCCTGCACACAAACAAACAGACAAACAAAAAAACAGACAGACAGAAAGTGGTGAAAACATAACCTCCTTCACCTTCGGTGGCGGAGGTAACAAGCAGGTTTATTTATAACTACTAGAAGCACCCGCTCCCGACAGGAGCCGACAAGGGGGTCATGCTATTATATTTATGCCTATTTTACTCCAAGGGGTCCCAGGATTACACACCCAAAAAATGGTTGCGATCAGTTCAGCCGTTTTTGCGGTACCTGGGAACAGACAGACAGACAGACGGTGAATTATAGTAAGAAGATGACGAGGAAATGGCATGTGGCACAATAATCAATAATTTTAATACACAGCAATATGTACAGCAGGGGGAAAGCAAGGATTTGTGGGGTGCAGCGAAAGAAATGCAGGTATTCACAAAACAAATACACAGGACAGAGTAATTCCGAACTAATACCCACACAGGATAATCTTAAACACACACGACAGGAGCCATCGGGAAACATACCCCGAGGAGAGTTAGAGAGCAAAGAAAGAGAGAGAAAGTACGAGGTGTTTGCGACCTCTCTGTTACCTTGTGCGGTCGACGGACCAACGCGACCCAGTGGCTGAGGAGGGGGATGGGGGGAGGAACACTGAGGGTATCCAAGGTGCGTGATTGGAGGAGGTGTGATGAGGTGCGGTGATTGTCAGATGAGATGTAAAGATGTGGGTCAGGGGGTTTTGAAATAGAGGAAAGAACGTGTGAGAGGAATTAAGTTAACGTGAGCGTAAAGAAATCTGTTATCAGTGTGTGTGTGTGTGTGTGTGTGTGTGTGTGTGTGTGTGTGTGTGTGTGTGTGTGTGTGTGTGTGTGTGTGTGTGTGTGTGTGTGTGTGTGTTATACTTTTTGTGTCTATTCATTACGTGCATCTATTCATTAATTACACACTATTGGAATGTACCTTTTGACCCTTTAGACTGCTGAGACCCCACCGAAACGTTTTGAAGACGCCGAGGACCCAAAACATCCAGAAGACCCAAAATACCCCCAAGGACCCAGATGACCCAAAAGACGTTTTATGTGGAGTTCTTGTAGAGCGTTCTGATGTGGAATGTGACACACCAAAATAATCGTCATGACCTCCCGAGTTGATCAGGTGAATTAACGACAAAAAAAATCCGTTAGAATTCCCATGTTTTAAACGCACGCCATATGAAGGTGTATAAAGCAGCTTAATACTGTTACGGATTTGGAAGCCTCTTGCACACAGACAGTCAGCAGTCCCTAAGCTTAGTTATTTCAATAAGTATGTGTATAGTTAGATTCCTCCCTATGTTTAAAGGGAATTACATGTGTGCGCTGCGAAGTTTCTTTCTAGTTAGATTTTTGCAATACCCAACGCCAACCAATCAATCCTTCGTTCTCGCACCATCGCCACCCATCGCCCACGTGCAACGTGTCATGTACAGGGGTGAGGTTCCCTCCGCCCACCGTGAGCTCTTCCAATCGACAGCGGCCCGCCCGATAGCCGACCCGAAATCCCCCCTCCCCGCTACAAGGGTGGATGGGGAATCGGGTGCTCCCCTGGTTGTTCCGTCTGGGTTCTCAGGCACGCACGGGGGTAGGGTGGTCGTTGCCCCCTCCCACCAGACCTCCTCCAATCACGGATGGCCACCATTCCCCCACCGAACCAATCAGGAGGCTCATCACCTCAGGGCCGACTCCGCCCCAGCCAGATGGGGTTCGTCCTGTCCAATAAGGGAGGCCACCGATCGCCCGACAACCCCTCGTCCAATCCGGAGGCGAGTGACCTCAGAGCGGTTCACCGACCCGCAAGGGGGGGCAAGGATAAGAAAGGTGGCGAGCTGTCGTCTGTAGTCGTCGTCGTCTGGGCTTTTTGCTGTTTGCCCTTTGGTCTTTTGGTAGTAGTCATCGTCGTCTGGGCTTTTTGCTCTCTGCCCTTTGGTCTTTTGGTCTGCAGTCGTCGTCGTCTGCGGTCTTGGTCTGCGGTCTTTTCCGGTGTTCCTCGTGGTGGTGGTGGTCATTGCAGCCAGGACCGTGGTGCTCGATGGTCATTCATGGCAGCCAGGATCGTGGGCTCGTTGGATTCCGGGTCGTGGGTTCGAGTCCCACCGTGGTGGGTTGGAATCGGTGTAACCACACGAGGCGGCCAGGAACCCGGCCAAACTCTGACTTCTAGCCTGTCTATCCCTTGGCTGCGAGGGTCGAAATAAAGACCCGTGGGGTCCATTTTCTTTTGGTTGGTGGTGTGTGTGCTGTGGTGGCGCCGTCCTATAAGTAGAAATTGTTAAGTGCTTTTGCTCACTGTACATTGCCTGCATATTCGTGATTAAGTCTGCTCTGTGTCTCCCTTCCCGATTATTATAAATAAGCCCCTGTTAAATGTAACAGCTCGTTGCGTTTCTTTCATTGGCCCAGTATGGTTCGGGCTTGAGAACTAGGAAGGCCGTTTGTGCCGTAAATTGTTCATTTGGTCCGGCGCGGCTTTGGTAACTTCCACTCGGTTACGCCGGATCCGAGTCGGTAACAGCGACTCGGTTCGGACAAAGTCGGCCGAGGGTGTGGCTTCCCCGGTAGTTAGACGGCGTGGGTACTTAGGTAAATTGGAATTAGACAAGTGGACCCTACCTCACACCGTCGAAATATTGGTGACCACGGTCCTTTAAGCGACCTGTCGACTCCGGAGTTATCCGGGATGATGAACTTTCGATTCCGGGTGTTCGGTGGGAGACGGCCCTACTGCTCTGTCTAGCGGTCGTTCCTCGCCACCGATCCCCGGCCCACAACAATACGTCCTCCTACCACGGCATGGCATTCTAATTACAAAATAAATATCAAAAACAATGATAACATTGTAACAAAGCACACATTAATTAATAATAATATTTACAACAATAATAATTAGAGGTACATTCAAAGTACACTGCCCCCATGCCAAATAAATAAATAACAAATCCTCCAGCACGCATCACTGCAGGGTTGCCTTTGGCGCCCGGCGATTCCCCCGTGCAGCACATGGAGACGGGATTGGGAGGGAGTGGTGTACAATAATTGATTGATTAATTGCATATTTTAAATAAATAAATATTAATCGTAAAAATTAATTTCGTAATCAATTGGCTAATAGCAGACAAAAATCACCATTGTTTCATCCAATTCTGTAACTTTTTGAAAATTAAATAATTAATCGAAAAATGAAGAATTAATTGATATATTGATCAATCAATCAATCAAAAGTACCCTATATAGCCAAATCACTTGGTCACTGTCAGTCTGAACATCAGCTTCCTTGCTCAAAAGGTACCTGAGGTATTGCCCAGATGAGAAAGAAAATAAATAATTAATAAATCGATAATAATTAAGTAATTAATCAATTCATTGATTAATCAAAAAATAAAAAATACCGTTTTTGCCAAAGCACATCTTCACTTTTGTCCCCAAATTTCAGCTTCCTAGCTCAAAGGATGGCTGAGATATCGCCTGGCCAAACAAGAAATCAAGAAAACAAACAGTGAAAACTGAGTGCAGTACTCCCCCCCCCTTCCTTCAGCGGCGCCCGGCAATGACGTCATGCATTCTCTGCATATGGAATTGGGAAGGAGCAGTGTACAAGAGTAGTATCATATGGCAAAAATAACAATGAATATATAATCCCTACGCTGACCCCAAGCACATCTGGGCTTGGTGAAAGGCAAACTAATGCTAAGCAGTACAGCAGGTGGGTATGCAACAAGGCTGTGAAGACCAATGAAATTTAATCCATCAGACCAACATGCCCGTAGGTAACGGAAGCTGCACGCTGTCTGGCGTCTGGCTCAGTGGTGGACTCCGTTCCGCTCCGTTCCACCGCTCCATGACCCCAAGAACAAAGGGCGTGCCAGATGAGAGAAGAGCGAGCGGGCCGGACGAGCGAGCAAAGAGGGCGGGCCAGGTCAGAGAGGAGGGCGAGGCAGGAAGCAGACAGAGTTCTCCTTTGTAATTCCCCAGTGGGACGGCGCTTGAGAGCGGAATAGGAGAAGCGATGGCTGCTTCCCCATGCCTTCATTGGTATACAGACCATTTCCCCGGCACTAGCTCCGCCCAGGCAAAGATTTTGCACCGTCAATGGCCTCATTTGCTCTGAACTCTGTCACGTGATGGAGCTCCGAGAATAACTTGGGGTGAGGTACTTGATCGCGCACCCCGACCATGACCGCTCCTCCTCGTCCCCGCTGGTCCCAAAGGTGGTGGTGGTCGTTAACGATGACTGTGGTCGTTTATGATGAGTGTGGTTGAGTGACGACTAGCAGTGGTGTAGCGTAGCAGTTGTGGAGCGGTGAGTTTGTGATGGAGGTGGTTGGGGTTGGTGTGGCGTCAATGGTGAGTGTAGGCGAGCTTGGGTTGTGGTCCGATGATGTGGGGATTTTTAGGAAGGCGTTGCGGTGGTTGGAGAAATGTAGCATTATGGTTCAAGTATGGCAACGGTCTGAGGTGAGCATCGATTTGATAATGGCGTGAGGTTTGAATGCGAAAATACACGCATATGCAAATGAAGGCCGCCCCTGTTGCTGTGCGTGCATGCGTGCAGGCACCCATGAAGGTAAGGTTGTGTGTGTGAAGTAAAATCAGTAAAATATGGGAATAAATACCTGCCGAAAAGCTCTCGTAATGCATTTTGTCCCATAAACCCACCAGACATGAGGGAAGGGCTATCTAAAATGAATACTCATGAAATAACTGTCTCTCGACCGCTATATGTTGTGTGCCATTGCCTAAGGGGGGGGGGGCGGCTTCGCACAACTGTACCAATACATTTCTGGATAAAGAAGGTGTCATCTCAGACATTTGAGTTTTTATCAGTGTTCATCACCTAATCTGTTGAACTTTACTACACTAGCAAGTTGTCCGTGCCCGTACAGGCTTCCAAACAGAATAGGGACGGAGAAGACAAAAATGCAAATGGTGTCTTCTGTCATCGAGCCGGCAAGCTCGGAGCAACAATTCCCATTTATTGCCACATCTGACGCTATTTATATGCTCTAATGGCGGCGACGTGCTCCAGTTGAAACTGTTTGTTCGATGTATGTCGCTTTTTGATGCCTAAGATCAGTAATGAAAACTTGTATTGGTGTGAAAGGCAGTGACCCATTCCAAATTAATACTGCAATAGGATCTGTACTGTACTGATGTGTTATTGACCATTGATCAGATCTTGTGCTTAATGGTTTTTAAAAAAAAAATACAAAGTCGAGGCTCCTGGAGTAACTAGAACACAGAACGGATCAGGATGAAACAGAACAAAAGGAATAGCGGAAAGAGGGGGAAACACCAACAGCAGGGAGGAGGGACAAAAGAGAGACTTGGACAAACAAGTAAAAAAGACATAAAATGTCATTGCTCCCGTTGTTTTAGTAACTTTGCTGTATGGAGTTAAAGGGCTAGCCCCTATGTATGTACAACCAAAATGACCACCAGTCGGCCATCTTGCATCTGATCTCGAACAAAAAACAAAATTACGTGCATACATCAGCCATCATTCATTATCTGTGTGCCAAGTTTGAACAACATCGGTAAATGCATGGCCGAGAAACGGTTGAGGACGTGTTCAATATCGGGTTTTCACAACTAAAATGGCCGCCAGTCGGCCATCTTTGATCTGATCTCGAAACAAAATGATGTGTATATGTAAAGCCATCATTCTTTATCTGTGTACAAAGTTTGAACAACATCAGAAAATGCATGTCTGAGAAATGGTTGAGGACGTGTTCAACATCGGGTTGTTTTGCAGCTAAAATGGCCGCCAGTCAGATCCAATATGTTTTTCGAGATCAGATCCAAGATCTTGGATCTGATCTCGAAACAAAAATGACGTGCATATGTTTCATCATCTGTGTGCCAAGTTTGAACAACATCGATAAATGTATGTCCAAGAAATGGTTGAGGACGTGTTCGATCTGGGTTATTTTTTTTACAACTAAAATGGCTACCAGGCGGACATCTTTGATCAGATCACTAAATAAAGTGAGATGCAAGTGTATGCCACCGTGTACTGTGCTTTTGCCACGTTTCAACAAAATCGGACCATGCATCTCAGAGAAATGGTTGGGGACGCGTTTAAGTAACACAATGGCCCCCAGTCGGTCATCTTGGATGTGATCCCGAAAAAAAAAGGACGTGCACATGCAAGCCATCATACTTTATCCGTGCGGCAAAGTTGAACAACATTGGTAAAGGCATTTCCGAGAAATAGTTGAGGACGTGTTCAACATCGGGTTTTCTCCAACTATAATGGCCGCCAGTCGGCCATCTTGGATCTGATGTCGGCGGGGGGGGGGGGGGGGCGGAATGATGTGCATTTGTACATCATCAGGTGTTGTCTTCGTGCCAGGTATGAATAAAATCGGTCCAGACATGTTCGAGATATGGCTGCAGATGCACGCACGCCACACACGCACACTCACACGCACACTCACACATGCACACACACACACACACACTCATACGCACACTCGCACGCACGCACACACACACCACACTCACACTCACACGCACACTCACATGCACACTCACACACACACGCACACTCACACTCACACTCACACTCGCATGCACACTCACACTCCACACGCACACACACACGCACGCACACTCACACGCACACTCACACTCACATGCACACTCCACCACACACACACGCACACTCACACACACGCAACACACACGCAGACTCACACGCACACTCACACACACACTCATACGCACACTCGCACACACACACACGCACCTCACACTCACACGCACACACGCACACTCACACGCACACTCACACTCACACTCGCATGCACACTCACACACACACGCACACTCACACGCACACACACTCACACGCACACTCGCATGCACACGCACACTCGCACACTCACACGCACACGCACACTCACACACACGCGCCACACACTCACACGCACACTCACACTCGCACTCACACACACACACACACTCACACGCACACTCACACGCACACACGCACACTCACACGACAACACCACACTCACACGCGCACACACCACACACTCACACTCACACACACTCACTACACACTCACACACACACACGCACACGCACACTCACACACACGCACACTCACTACACACTCACACTCACACGCACTCACAAGAATCGAGACCAAATCTATAAACCCCGTTTCGGACAAGTCCAACAGAGGCGAATAACGGTGTGGGGAAGAATGGAGGTTGGGGAGGACGGAGGATGCACGGGGTGGACAAGACAGACACAAAAGCAAAATCTCAGGATGGAAAAACTGGAAACTTGGGAAGAAGTCGGCTTGGTGAGGGTTAATGGGGAAAGAAAAGATGATGGTTTTGGATGGGGTCTGATGCTTTGTTGGGATGTGAAATGCAGGACCTTGATCAATAAACTGCAATAAAAATGAGTTACAAAGCGATCTAAAGTATTGGGGATAGAGGGTCATAATCATGATAGCCAAGGCCTGGGGGGGGGGGTGAAAAACAACTACACAGAAGGGGAGGGGGTGAAAAACAGCGACACAGTAGGGGGGAGAAACAGCTACACAGTAGGGGGGGAAACAGCTACACAGTAGGGGGTGGGGTGAAAAACAGCGACACAGTAGGGGGTGAAAAACAGCGACACAGTAGAGGGGGGGTGAAAAACAACTACACAGAAGGGGGGGGTGTGTGAAAAACAACTACACAGAGGGGAGAGGGGTGTGTGAAAAACAACTACACAGAAGGGGAGGGGTGAAAAACAGTGACACAGAGAGGGGGGGGGGGAGTGAAAAACAGCAAGACAGTAGGGGGTGAAAAACAGCGACACAGTAGAGGGGGAGGGTGAAAAAACACTACACAGAAGGGGGGTGTGTGAAAACAACTACACAGAAGGGGAGGCAGGGTGAAAAACAGCGACACAGTAGGGGGGGTGAAAAACAGTGACACAGTAGAGAGGGGGGTGGAAAAACAGCAAGACAGTAGGGGGCGGGGTGGTGAAAAACAGCGACACAGTAGGGGGGGTGAAAAACAGCTACACAGAAGGGGAGTGGGGTGAAAAACAGCGACACAGTAGGGGGGTGAAAAACAGTGACAGTGGAGGGGGGTGAAAAACAGCAAGACAGTAGGGGGCGGGGTGGTGAAAAACAGCGACACAGTGGGGGGGCAGGGGGGTGAAAAACAACTACACAGAAGGGGAGGGGGGTGTGAAAACAGCTACACAGAAGGGGAGGGGGGTGAAAAACAACTACACAGAAGGGGAGGGGGTGTGGAAAAACAGCTACACAGAAGGAGGGGTGAAAACAGTGACACAATAGAGGGGGGTGAAAAACAACTACACAGAAGGGGAGGGGGTGTAAAACAGCTACACAGAAGGGGAGGGGGGGTGAAAAACAGTGACACAGTAGAGGGGGGGTGAAAACAACTACACAGAAGGGGGGGGGGGTGAAAAACAACTACGCAGAAGGGGGGGGGTGAAAAACAGTTACACGAGTCGTGTATAATGAGTTTCCAATGACGTTTAATAACATTATTCCGGTAGTTTTATAAAGATTGTTCATTCCGTAGTTTTTGTAGTTGGTAATTGAGACCAGATGGATTACCTGCGAGGTTTTGTTTAGTTGAGATGTACCTGGTTGTGGTAGGGTAGTTATATCTTGAGTCCATACATTGTATGAAGCGGTCAGGTTTATTGATGGATGTCCTGTCCAACTCGCAGGTGTCCCTCTCTGATTGTCCTTGTTGTTTTTATTTCCCTATACCTGTACGGTCTGTATTACCTGTAAATGCTAAACTTTCATTGTAATGTCCCCACCCCCGACCTCCGGCCACAGTGTCATTGTTTGGTATTTGTGGATCATCCGTTGACGATGTCCGTGTGTTGGTGTAAGTATGAAGGAGTATCCTCCTCCTCGCTGTAAGGACTCGAACTCGCCGAGTGGTATTTGGACCGAGATGACACCGATGATGACGTTCCGTGCCTCGTGGGTTGTCCTTCGCTCACTGGCTCCGCCCCCTTCGCTCACTGGCTCCGCCCCCTTCGCTCACTGGCTCCGCCCCCTTCGCTCACACTCTGAGGCGTGCACCGTACATTGGCTCCGCCCCCTTCGCGGACAGCCAATCGGATTCGTGGAGAGAGCGGGTGTTCGTGCCGATCGTGATTTAACAGCGGGATCGGCGGTTGGGGGAGAGCCAGAGACCGCCGGATGACACCGAGCGCTCCGAGCAGGTGTAGTTGAGGTGATATCGGTGGGTAAAAGTCGCGGTAGTAAAAGATAATTAAATAAAACGTATCAAGATAAAAGCTCGTTTGGGTTTTCATCCGGAATCCCATTTTTAAACGGTCGCGATCGACGCACAGGTGGAGGAGACCGCGCACCATGCTCGCCGAGTGGTTACCTGCATCACAGCCCGAGGGTTGGCTGTCGGGGCCGACGGAACCCAATCCCATGATGAAACAACACCTGCTGCAGCCCTTCGGTCCGTGTTCAGCACCTCCAGCTGCTTTCCAGATGCAGTACTGGGCTGAAGTCAGGTAGGATGAACAACGTGCATTGTTACCTTTACTATCTGGTACAGATAGGTACGTAATATATCGACCGGCGCCCGATTGGTGAATACCTGCGCTGGGTTACCTCAGGTGTAAACCGGGTGTTATCGAGAAAATCAAATCGATTATTGGATTGTTAAACCAGCGGCTGTAAACGTAGTAAATTCGATGAACCCTCTTGGAATGGGCTCGTCCCGGTGGTTCTCCGTGGGGACAGAGACCCCGGTGTGGGTTGAGAACTGCGGTCGGGGAACTTTGTAATGGAGTGGAGTACAGAACCCGCCGTGGAGTCGCGTTCGCTCCAGGCCTTGTTAAACACGGATAAGTGTGTTCCAAGTTTCTAACACTTATCTCGTGTTCAAAGCGCGAACTGTAACCTCGTCACTTTATTCTGCTCTTATACAAACAGGGAACTCCAACGTTGTGGTGTCCTCCTTACAGGGAACTCCGTCCTTACAGGGTACTCCTTCCTTACAGGGTACTCCAACGTTGCGGTGTCCTCCTTACAGGGTACTCCAACGTTGTGGTGTCCTCCTTACAGGGTACTCCAACCTTGTGGTGTCCTCCTTACAGGGTACTCCGTCCTTACAGGGTACTCCAACGTTGTGGTGTCCTCCTTACAGGGTACTCCAACGTTGTGGTGTCCTCCTTACAGGGTACTCCAACCTTGCGGTGTCCTCCTTACAGGGTACTCCAACCTTGCGGTGTCCTTACAGGGTACTCCAATCTTGCGGTGTCCTTACAGGGTACTCCGACCTTGCGGTGTCCTCCTTACAGGGTACTCCGACCCTGCGGTCCTCCTTACAGGGTACTCCAACGTTGCGGTGTCCTTACAGGGTACTCCGACCTTGCGGTGTCCTCCTTACAGGGTACCTGAAAGGTGTCACTGTTTTAAGGATATAAACCGGTTAATGGTCCTGAGAGTTCAGAGCCGAAGCAACGAGGCGATGGACAGCGCACAGTGAACAGGACGAGCAGAGGGTCGTGGCATATGGGCCGATTGTTGTGGAAATTTCACCAACTCGGTGATAAAACTCCATTTAATCACTACCAGAGACGCATTGTCATTGTCCAGATTACATGTTACCATGTTCGCTCAGGCTAAGGGGCTGGCAGGATGGACTAGAGGTACGCACACTCGCCTCTTCGCTGTCTAGCCTGGGTTCGAATCCCGACCCAGCTATAAACTGTCATCGTGGTGCTTCACAGGCAGGGAGGTTCATCAATGTGCGTGCCGTCCCTCGGATGCATTTTAAACTGGCGTCCTGTCTGCCAACATTGGTCGTTGGATGTTAAACATCCCACGGTGTCCTTTGTAGAGGAGGCAAGCTATCACCAGCATGAAGAAATTACAAATTCCTTCTCTAACTACTGAGTTGAATGTCAGACCTGGCTCGTCGGATCATCAAAGACTTGAGCCAAATACTCTCCCCGAACGTGGGAATAATTGTGGCCGTTAACGGAAGAAGAAAGCTGAGGCTAAGAAGGACCATGTCCGATGTGATAGGTTGTTTTGAACATGAGTGATTGCTTAAGTGAGTGCTAGATGAATGGGAACCGATCCCTGCGAATGTTTACAGGCCTTCCAGAAATATAAACATCTCGTATTGTTACCTGGGGCGTGCTCACGTTACAATATAAGGACAGGTGTGGTGCTTTTGGACACTTGATCTGGAATGTATTGTAAAAGAATATCCTTTTCCATCAGAGATAACCATATAATATGATGATGATGATGATGATTAATTTTTTTAATCCTAAATAGTTTTCTGAAATAATTAGAGAAATATGTTCAACAACTAAGGGACGGGCTCTTGAGTGGCCGCGGGGACTTTAAATTATAAAATATAATTATCTTAAACCATTTTTATTAACGCTCCGTCTGATATTATTTAATATCTCTGCACGGTGCGATGACGGGAATGTTACAGAACTACCCCAGACTACAAAATCTAACTTAAATAAAAAAAAACCAAAAACTCAACAACAACAACACAGTACGGTACATGAAATAATTAATAAATAAAAAAAATCTTAATTTTGGTTTTTGCATTTGCTTATTGGCTGAGATGTTGCTCTGCTAATTTAATGTGAATCAGATTGGAAGATATTCCAACCCTCCCCCCCCC
>CM068967.1:73189962-73201398 GCA_035128595.1 Eptatretus atami
TCTGGGTTGGCTAGCCACAAGACTTTTCAATGTCTATTCTAAGCATTCCATGTTGCTTTGCTCTGCTTGGTCATTTCCTCAGTTTGAACATAAACTCCTTCACCGCAGTCAAAAGTTCTTTGACTCGGAAACGCATGTTCATCGACAAAGATTTGCTGATTTTTCATCCATTAATTTCCCTCATCCTTACAAAGTCCCCAGTCCCTCTGCTGAAAAAAAGCATTCCCCATGTGCATATCATGCCACCCACCATGCTTCACGAGAATGGTTTAGATGGTAGAGCTGGCTCGGTTTCTGCCAGACTAGTGCTTTCATCTCAGGCCAAAGAGTCAAATTTTGTCTCATCAGACCAACAGGAATCTTTCTCATGTTCTCGATCTTTCACGTGCCTTTTTGCAAAACTTCCAGTTGCTGTCGATTATCCTTTATTCAGGATGCTTCCGTCTGCCACTCTACCATAAACCTACATTTGGTAATGCTGCAGAACTGTTGTCTTCCGCAGGTTCTTCCGATCTCAGCCAAACTCTTCGTTCTCAGAGTGTCATGGGTTCTTGGTCACCTCCCTGACCAGTCCTGCTTGACCTGGTTTGCTCATTTGACGATGGCCGCTCTAGAAGATCTGGATGTCACTTATCTTCCATTTCTATATATGGGCTCCTGTGCTGGGAACTTTCAACACTCTAAATTATAGTATACCTCTCCCCAGTTCTAGCCTCTCCAATATATCTTCGGAGTCTACGGACCAGTTCTTGGACTTCATGGTGGAGTTTCTCTCTATCATGCACGCTCACAGTGTGGACCTATTAGAAAGGTGTTCTTTCTAAATATGTCACATCACTTGAATTGGCCACAGTTGGACCACAAGTAGTCGACATCTCGAGGATTTCCAAAAGAATTAGATGCACCTGAGTCTCAATATTTTGTCATAGCAAAGGGGTGGTGAATACTATTAGTAAAGAAGCATTTCAGATTTTCACTTTAAGTAATTAAAAAAAAATTCAAAAACATTTTTGCACTTTCATTAATGGTGTATTTTGTATCCTGTGACAATTTTTAAATTTAATCATATTCAGCTAACACGCAAAATGTGACAAAGTCGAGATGTGTGAAACTCTTCAAGCACTGTATCTAACCCCGTATTGTCGCGCACACGTTATTTGCACGATAATATAAGATTTATATATTATAATATAATATATATAATAAATATATATATATATAATAAATTAATATAAAACAGGCACAGATGGGTTCTGCCTATTTGGCTTGAGCTTAGCAGAGCTGCAGCCCCTATTTCCCAATTGGATTGTACTGTAGCCAATACCGGGAAGATAATTCAATTCTCCAATTTTATAGACTAATCCACCACGGAGAGGGAACGTCCATGGACACTTGTTTTGGGCTTGTTGGTCCTCATCAATGTGGAGCAGAAGCTCCTCCCTGGAGTGAACTGGTCAAATCCTACAAGACTTTCAGTTGAGATCAGAACCCATTACTGTGGTAATGGGTTCTCCACCTAATTCCGACATCATGTCTACACCTCTCGTGGCAGACATATTAACAGTGATAGATATCACATTCCCCTGAGGAGCTGTAGAACCTGGGTTTGAACTTTGACCCA
Source organism: Eptatretus atami (assembly GCA_035128595.1). Taxonomy (NCBI): domain Eukaryota; kingdom Metazoa; phylum Chordata; class Myxini; order Myxiniformes; family Myxinidae; genus Eptatretus; species Eptatretus atami. Next base: position 73,191,584 of record CM068967.1, read on the forward strand.
GCTCAATAGTTTAATCCTGTTGCTTCACAGGCACGGTGAGGCATTAATTTGTGCGCTGTCCATTGGATGGATGTCAAAATGGAGGACCTGTCAGCCAGCACTGGTCATTCTTGGACATTGATGATCAAATGATGTCTCTCGTGAAGAGCAGGCAGGTTATTGCGACACCTTGGCTGAATTTTAGACTTCTGCCCCTTCCTGAGGATAAGAGAATTGGTCACCCAATGTTTGTATTCAGCTTTATCGAACAATGAATATAATTGTTGAACCCTATTGGTCTACGAGACAACATGGCTGTGTGTGTGTATCTATATTATTGCATCGATGGGCTGCTAATACTGACCTGCCATGCTGAAGCTATCGCTTCCACGAATGGTCAAGATAAATGGGGTTTGTGGAAGGGGGGGGGGGGGTGGGTCATGCTTGAGTGGTATTGTGGTTTCCCCCAGTCCCCCATCTGGAAATGCTAATCCAACTGGTTGCTTCAAGCAAACATCACCAATTTTACATACCCCAGGCATTTACGAAAAACAGAAATGGTTTCATGAGTGCTGCATGCGAATTTCATGTCAGGCCACTCCATGATGCATGTTCTTCTCACAATTCTCCCACATATAGATATTCCCCTCTCTTTTCCCTGCCCATGTAACCCGCCTATTCAGTGCTGCTCGCCGCTTTAAGGCCCAGTCACACTTTGACGTTTTAGCCAGCGATGGCAACGTATTAAAATGTATGCAAAACGCTGGCTTACGTTGAACTTTTGATGTTTTTTTTAAAGATTCGGACGGTATTCATAACGACTTGGTCTTATGCATAACGTATTAGTAATGGACACAGAACGTTTCGTTGTGTATAGATAACTTATACCAACGAATGCTGAACCTGTTGTCGGCCTTCACAACCTATGCCCAACGATAGTCTAACTTATGCATAGCACGCTGCACGCATCGCCGACGATGACTGGGTGTAGGTTATTAAAAGCTGCCGCACAACGATTCAAATCATAACCGCCGCAGAAATGGAAGTGTCAACATCGCAGCACACCTTGGCGATCTTGCCAGCGTATGCCGACCTCTGAAAAATGCGTCTAAACGCTGGCGCACGTCGAATACGGTATGGGTAAGTTTGGTATGCGTGAATAGAACGCTAAAGTACGCTATCATCGTCCTATAAGTGGAGTACGTCTTGTAATTTTAAGCATGTTGAAAATTTACAACGTACTTGCCGTATGACACACGTTCCGTATGTGATGGGAATAATTTACGCACGATATGCGATCGTTGACACACATCGACACACATTACTTGTAAGTTACTCATAAGTCAAACACGTCAAGGTAATGGTAGCGTCAGTGTTCCAGACTCCCGTTTTTTTTTTCTTCTGGTATGACGGTGTTCAGTGTACAGTGCGGTTATGATTTAAATCGTTGAGCGGAAGTCTATTAATTATATTATATTACAACCGCACTAGAAATCGAAGTGTCAACATCACCGTCATACCGAAGGAAGGAAGAAAAAAAAATTAAAAAAAAAATAAAACCAGAGTCTGGAACACTGACGCTAACCATACCTTGACGTGTTTCGACCGATGAGCACCTTACAAGTAAAGTGTGTCGATGTGTGTCAACGATCCGTAACGTTAGTACAACACGTAACTCATAGCTTAGAAATAAGTTTCGGGTACGCTAAACATTACCTCGACGTGTTTCGACTTATGAGTAACTTACAAGTAATGTGTGTCAACGATCGCGTGACGTGCCACCAACTTATGGCGAGCGTTATGTGGAACTGTGAGTCATACGCTGGCATAAGTCGTAAAATTTACAAGCATGGAAAGCTTTGAGGACAATCGAAAAGTACAACGTTTAAAGCCAGCGTGCAACGACGTATGGCAGTGTTTTTCAGCGTGCTCTCAATGTTATCAAAACTTCCCATAACGTATTCGACGTGTACCAGCGTTTTAGACAATTTTTTCAAAAATCGGCATACGTTGGCTAAAACGTCAAGGTGTGACTGGCCTTACCATTCTTCATTTCATCGATGGCTTTCTTCAATCATTCATTCTTTATCTCAGGTGATGGGCCCTGCACCGGCTCAACTGCCTCCAGGATGTCCCTGTTCCAAGGGAGCTCCTCATTTAGCAGGTGCTCATCGTAACTCCTCCAAATATTTCTAATCTCCCCATGGTCATCAAACGGTACATTTCCCATATCATCCTTCACACATTGTTCTCCTATGAGATCCTTATTTTGACCAATCATTTGCTTTGCTATCCTACATATCTCCCATCTACCATCTGCATTATTTATCACATCTGAAAGTGAATCCTGTACTATTTTTTCTTTCTTTCTTGAATCGCCATATCCACCTCATTATTCCATCGCCTCATGTCTAGCTGGTCTCTTCGACCAGCCACATGTCTTTTCAGTAGCACACAGCAGCCCATCTTTTAAAGAGTCCCAACAGCTCTCTGCATCCTCTCCTACTATAGAGTTTCCAGAAGTTCCCTGTAGAAATGTTCCTTTGCATTCTGACCTCTTAGTTTCCATATTCTTCTCCTTGGGACATCAGGTTTCCTGTTTTTCCCTACTCCAACTTCACTTTACATCACACACTAGCAACCTTATGTTGTAAGACACATTGTTCTCCACCTATCTGTGGGGTGTATGTTGATAATACTGTTAATATACGCTTATCAAACAACGGCTTTAGGACTATAACTCTTGCATTTACCCTCCTAACCATGTGTTAGGTTGAGATGGTTTGAACATGTGGAAAGGATAGGGGTGGGCAGCTGTGTGAAGAGGTGTATAAATGTGAATGGAAGGAGAGCTCGAGGCCACCCAAGGAAAACGTGGGACGTGTTGCTGAGAGACGATCTTGGAGATAAAGGCTTCTCAAGAGGGTCAGCAAGGGATTGTGCAGCCTGGAAAGCAGCCATTAGGTGAACCACGGCTTACACATGCAAGCATGGAAATAGCCGTAAAACGACGATGATGATGATGATGACCTGTTGCGAGGAACGCTGGCTGGTTTGTTGACCAGGTCACCGCCACGTGCCATTCTGGTGATACAGATAAATCCAAGGCTATGTTCGTGGATGTGTTCAAGCTCCTTGGAAACAGCACCTATGGCAAGATGATTGAGGCCCTTGAGCTGCAAACCAGGACCACCTATACCAAGGATGAAAAATCTGTTGACCTCGCTGTATGCAGCATGTGGTTCGAGGACCTTGAAGAGATTGGGACTGCATATGAGATCCAGAGCCAAAAACCCTATATCAGCATTCGAAGAGCATACCAGGTTGGTATTGCTGTTTATCAGCTGGCCAAGGTGGCCAAGCTGAGCATCCTGGAGTTCTACAATGACTTCATTGGTGGGTACATTGATCGCAAGAACTTTGAACTCGTCCAGATGGACACTGACAGTCTCTACCTTGGGTTGCCCGCCCGACGTTGTGTAGCCGCAGCTTCGACAGCAGTTTATCCAAGACCACAATAAATGGCTTGCATGGAACAAGTGGAGTGAACGCATGTCAGGGATCTTCGAACTGGAATTTGTCGGTGAGCGCGCTATCGCCAAATGTTCCAAGTGCTACTACGTGGCCGGTGATACTACGAATAAACACCCAGCAAAGGGTATGTCGCAAAGACACAACACCCTATTTTGTCAGTGCTATAAAGCAGCCATGGATGGAAGCATAGATCAGGCCAAAAACAGAGGCTTCCTTCCAGGCAAGGCTGGGTTTATCAGCATAATATGACAAACGGCGGGTTCTACCCAATGGAATTCATACAGAACCGCTTGAAGTCGGAGCACCCCCTACCAAACGTGCACACACGCAGTTCGCTGTTCCAGCCTAGATATGCAAGCAAGTGGAATATACCCTAAACGATGTGTCCATGTGAAACTGCAGAAAACACGGTACAGTCGAGTGTTTGTGTCGCGCTTGTGTGTTTTGCTTTTGTGTCACACAGCAACATGCTTGTACTTCTCTCCTACATACCAAAACTTCAGAGTGTTATGGGCTGGGATGGGGGTGAACGGATGCTCTCGGAGGGGGTTCAGAGGTGGTGTTATGTTTTTGACTTGTATACTACTACGATAAGAGCAGCCTGAGAGACCAGCAGGCTGTAGGCAGATAGCAGAGAAAGCAAAGCCCAAGCTAGGGTAGATCGAACAGCTTGTCTGCAGGATATTTTGTCCAACAAAATGGGTACAGGAGTGCCTTGCCGTTCATGGGTTTCCCCTTTTCGGATTTGCTCGATTGCGATGAATTTATCGGAGTTAAGATTTGTGGATTGTGGTCAATGCGCTCAAATAATCGTGGTTTGGCGAACTATTTTCCACTTTATTCACCTAATTAACATGGCAGTCAACACAATGACCCCCTCAAGCCCCCCCCCCCCAACATCATCATCACCATCAACTCGTCTTTATCGCTCATCGCATCATTGGATCAAGCTTATCTTATTATTAGAGGTAATGTTCATGATCTTAATACTCAAGAAAATAACTTTATTTTCTGTTCTTACACTTTTATTCATGAAAATAAATATCACAAAAAATGCGCAAACATGTAATTATGGGTACCGTTTTGACAATTTTTTAAAAAAGTTGAAGTCCCTAATCCCATTTTCCCAATTACTCCCGAAGTTTGCGCATCGTGGATTTTCAAGAACGTAACCCCACAAACGGCAAGGACCTCCTGTATATACTGGGACACCGCCATGGGTATCGTGTTCTATGAACTCGAGTTGCCACAGCTTCTTGGCTTCTTGATGGTTTACTGAAGTCAAAAATAACCTGATCTTGATCAGGTGATCCAACTTGTGACTCAGTCTGCCGTTGCTTTCCAGAACATGGTTCATTGTTGTGTCATTTATATGACATTAATATATAAGTTACCATGATACTGGACAGTTCATGGAAATACTTTGTTCAGGTCCTCCAAGGAGTACAAGCACTCATAAATATCATTATTTTTTCATCCTTGTCAGAAGGAACTAGTTTTCAACAGCACATTCTCTCCACAATGACCTGTAAATTGCAATCTATCAAAGTTTGACTCGCACAGTTCAGAACAGGCTACGTTGTGGTTGTGGTGGTATGAGGTTTATAAGACCACCTAGTGCCATCAATAACAGCACATGCAATGTTCAACCTAAGGTCACAACATCAACTGGAAGATGAACCGTTGGCACCAGGTTTTGTTCTGCCTCGACCTCGATGAGTTTAGATTCTGCCTCGACTTCAATTATGGACGTACTAAAGTCTTGAGTTGAGGTTAGCGGGAAGAAGGGCGGTGTCGATTTCCTAATCATGTCATTTGTTCGCATGATCAGTTCGGTGGAGGCAGCCTGATGTAATGGATTGGTATTCAAGCTCACCGAAGAACTGATCTCATCATTTGGAGGGATGCTATGGCTCAGGTCAGATGCAGGAATTATATTGCTACTCATCATCCCTCTGGCCTAACAGCAAGGACCCAACTTTGTCTTTGTGGATGACTATGCCTGTCCACACTGTGCATATGTTGTCAACATGACACTTCAGGATTACAATATTACGAGCATGGACTGACCTATATGATCTACAGACTTAAATCTGATTGAACATGCTTGGAAAATCCTTGTGGGTTGCCAAGTTTGCCCACAGTCATTCGATTAACTAAAAATGATCTTGATAAAGGAGAAAAAAAAATAAAAAACACTCCACATCCCACAATAAGACCTGTGGGTCGTCTGATTTGGTTGATGACAAAACATGTCTAAGCTTGTATTGGGGTCAATTGTGGTCACATGTTATTAAAGTCATGTCTGTGATCCTTTGTACACTGACGTCGTTGCCAATTAGCATTGCTTATTTTCGACAGGCATGTTTGCCTTCAGTGAAGATCAAGTTTGTTGATGGAATCCATAAAACAATGTGCTCGCTCTCTTCCTTCAGAATCGAAATACATGTGAACGTACTGTACCATAATAACACCACAAGCTTCAAATCGTTTGTTGTCTTTGGGAGATACTGTATATGGCAATGACTGTAATGGGACACTATTTGTCTTGTCCTTACTATAGGCAGTTATGGGGTAGGTATACATCCAATTTCCAACGTACAGCAACACCGTGATGTCACCATCATCATGTGCTATACTGATACCCCTAGAGGGGGTACACAATGTGAAACGAGCCTCAAGGACAAGGGGTCAATACGCCACAATCAAAGAAAATAGCATAGCTGCAGCCATGTTTCGGCCTTGTTAGAGCTCATCAGTAAAGTATAATGCTTAAAATCGTCTGCTGTGGCCTAAACATCCTTTCAAACTTGTAGGTAGTAAACCCCATAACTGTATAGTAAGGCAACAAACTGTGTCCAATTTCAGCTATTGCTGCAGCAATTTATGAAACAACAGACCACCTGTGATATGACGCAGAACAAGCGACACCGTCTAACATATGACGCCAAACCTTTTTTTTTTTCTCCAACCTCAAAACTGTGTCCTCTTGCTGTGCAAATAATAAGGCAAATGATAATGGCGCTTGTTTGGAAAATGATGTTTGTTTGTTCACAAATTGTGCAGCAATGGCTGTAATGGGACATGATTTGTTGACCGCATGGGTCATTCCTGTATATATATATATATATATATATATATCACCCCCACCCTACACAGCTACCGAACCAGTTTCATCACTTATTGCAAGTCAAACTATTGCTGATGATTCACCAACAAGTGATGAAACTGGTCCAGTGACTGAGGGGGTAGGTGGGGGGGGGGGGGGATGTAGCATCGGGCCTTCTCAAATATGTGTTATTTGTGAATGTCTTCAGCTGTAGAGGAACCTGGGTAGAGTTTGAAACGGCATAGGGCTTACCTTGTGAAGCTTTTCTTTGTGCTTTATGCAGCTTTCTTTGGCTGGAGGATCATGGGGGTTAATTTATTTAATCTTAGCCACCTGGAGTAATTGATTTGGTGAGAGCTAATTGGTTATTCCCTCCAATTACGATTGAGAAGACGTGATTTGAGTTTTGACATATGTCCATGTATATGTTTGATTCACCCTGTGGTGCAGGGAAGTGATTTGACAGTTGGTGTTGTGGGTGCTCTTTGGTACTTTGGACTTGGCAAGCATGATGAGGGTCGAACTGAGTGACTTTTGAACTGTGATTTTTGTGATTTTGTGAGTTTTGAGAGAGAAATGATTGACAAGGTGGTGGAGATGATGTAGAGGAGGAGGTTGGAAGTATTGTGTGTGCAGGAGACCAAATGGAAAGAAGACGGGGTGTAGTTTGTCGGAGGATACAAGCTGTTGCACATGGGTGGGGATGGAAAGAGTAATGGGGGGAATAATAGTATTGTAAGAGATCAGCAAGCAGGTGGTGAGAGTGAAAAGATGGGAGGGATGGAGAGTTATGGCATGGGTGATGATACAGAGGCAAGTGGTTTGTGTTATGTCGGTATATGGGCCACAAACAGGAAGGACTGGGGGCGGAGTAGCAGGAATTCAGGGACGCACTGGAGAGGACGGTGCAAATGGTTGAACTGGACGTGCTGCTGTGCATTGCCGGGGACCTCAATGTGCATGTGGGAGTAGCGGTGCTGACGGGAGAGGAATATTTTGGTAAATTTGGTTCGGCAATGAGGGATAGAGAGGGTCAAGAGCTGATGGAGTTGATTGTGAGGAATAGGATGGCCATGGCTGGTGCATCTTTCAAAAACGGGAAAGCCACAAGATTACCGATAGGAGTAGACATCATAGAACAGACCTGGGTTTGGTGGTGGTGAGGAAGTGACAGTTGTGGAGGGTTAAGGATTGTAAGGCAGTGTCAGGAGAGAATGTTACCACCCAGCACAAGATTGTGGTGTTTGTTATACAAATGGAGAAAAGGAGGGAGGTTAAGAGCAAGGTTCGGAAGATTATCAGATGGGGAAAGTGTAGGAGAAACGTCGTCGAGTACAAGGAGAGGTTGAAGGCTAGGTATGATAAACTTAACGACGAAGCAGAAGGTTTTAAAGAGGAGTAGAAGAAGTATGGAGAGGGGGTTAGGGGAATTGCAGAAGTTTTGTGTGGAAGGACGTCAGGAAAGGGTGCATCGTCGAATGATAGAAACCAGGTATGATGAACTAAAGAGGTAGCAAAGGCAGTTGGTAAAAATGAGGTTTGGAAGAGGATAGCGAAGATGAAGGAGGCAGCTGGATGCAGGGTTGCTGCACCTGCATGGGCAGAAGAAAGCAGTGAGGAATGATACGGAAGAGGAGGTGTACAATAACTTGGAAGAGGATGGTGGGAGAAAGATGTTTTTATATATAGGCTCGTGACTGGATGAGGATGATAAGGACATGAAGGTGGGGGCGGGGGGCGCAGCAGTGATTAAGAATGGTGGCGGAAGGCTCGTGACAGAGGGGGGGGGGCAGTATTGAAGGTGTGGGAAGAGTATTTCAAAGAGCTGTTGAACTGGGAAGGAAGCAACAACGAGCTGGAGCTACCGTTATGTAGAGGGGAAAGTGGAGTTGGTGGAGATCACAGAAGAGGAAGTACAGATGACATTGAAGAGGATGAAGAAGGGAAGGGTGCCAGACATTGATGAGGTGTGTACAGAGATGGTAATTGCAGCGGAAAGAGTCGGAGTCAGTTGGACGAAGAGGCTGTTTGAATATATGTATGAGGGGGTTCAATTCCGGAGGAGTGGAGGACATGGTTAATTGTGCCAATATGGAAGGGGAAGTGCGATGTTCAAGATCCAGGGAAGTGCAGGAGCATTACGCTCCTAAGTTATGTAATGAAGGTGCTGGAGAGGATTCTGGACGGAAGGATAAGGAAGAGGATGGAGATCAGAGAAGAGTAGCAGGGGTTTAGAAAGGGTAGGAGGATGATGGATTGGATGTTCGCACTGAGACAGCTGGTGGAGAAAAGGTTGGAGGTGCAATGTGAGATGGCATTGGGATTTGTGAACCTAGAGAAGACCTATGACACTGCCCCAAGAGAGGTAGTTATGGTGACATTGACATGGATGGGAGTGCCAGAAGCAGAAGTTAGGTTGGTGGAAGGAATGTACAATGGAATGAAGGAAAGAGTTTTGGTTGGTTGGTCCTGGGATGTCTGAGGAGTTCAGCGTGAACATTGCTTTGAGGCAGGAAAGCGCTCTCAGCCCACTCTTGTTTATCATGGTGATGGTGATGGAGCTGGTAAGCAGGAAGGTGAGTATAGGGAGGATGCTGTATGCGGACGATCTCGCTGTTGTGGTGGAGAATAGACAGGAGATGTAGGAAGTACTGGGAGAGTGGAAGGAGGCATTTTGGAAGCATGAGCTGATGATGAGTATAGCGAAGACTGAGGTGATGTGGGTTGGGCAGCAGAGAAAAGAAATTAATATCAGGTTTGAGGAGAAGGAGATCAGGCAGGGAAATAGGTTTGAGTATCTGGGAGGAACAGTGATCAGGGATGGTAAGTCTGAGGCAGACTGTGTGGAGGAGGATTCAGGTGGGTGTGAATGTGTGGAAGAGGGTGGAGGGAGTAATGGCAGACAGAAAGATATATTTTTCATTTATATACATAATATATAGTTGCGGATCCGGGGTGGCGGGATTCTCACCCGATCCTTGGCGCCACCCTCACCACCACCGTCTCTGGGGTCGATTGGATATATAAAACCAAAATGGTTACAGATCTTGGCCCTAGATAAACGCTCTTTGCTCTGCAAAACCAGTCTGTTAACCGGTGGTTTCTATTCCATATATGGTAAGGTTCAGATTACTTGGTATCGCCCTTGATCGAACACGTGACCCGAGCCTGTGCTTGAGCCACCGGCGTTTAT
>CM068967.1:73223086-73247372 GCA_035128595.1 Eptatretus atami
AAAAAGAGAGAGACTCTTTTTTCTGTCAGGGATGTATGACTTACGCCAGTCTACTGTACATACAAACAATATTCGGAAAAAGTGCAAATAAGGTACTCTAAGACCACCCATATATATATAGTATGTGTGTGTATATATATATATATATATATATATGTATGCATGTATAATATATATATATATATATATAATTATATATATACTATGGCATGGTATATATAGTTGTTGTGGATTCTCGCCGTTTCGCGTGCGGACGACGCCTCAGCCGAATTGCGGCCGCGCGCCTCCGAGCGAGCACATCAGTCGTAGCTTTCCGGATAACGCCGGACTAGCTACCGTGTTTTTATAAAGCACCATAGATACCAACTCTTCTTTTCCACTTGTGCTCACAGGTCAAAACGCCGGATTATCGAAGACCTAACTTCATTCGCGCAGAGACAGACAATGCCGGGGATCTTACACCTAGCCAACGGGACAGCACGAAAACGACCGCTTAAACGGGCAAGCCGACTTTTCGATAGCGATTGCCGCGGTTTTAGCGCCAAGTCCGTCGGACCAGATTATGCTCTAGATACGTTGTTAGGAAAACCAGCTAACTTTTCGAACGCTCCGACTTGGAATCGCTATCGAAAGAAGGGAACGAACGAACGCCCGAGTGAACAAGTGACATAATTTAACAATGGTGGGATATTGTATTTGGAACACAGGATGCACGATGAATGGGGGATGGGAAAAAGACCGCCAGTCTTAAATGAAAAATCCTAAAGTTCATCAGCCGAGTCCTTCTATTCCACATGTGAAGGGTCACAAATACAAACGAATTGGCGCATATAACATAGTTTCCTAATCTATTACGGACATTGGCCATGGAACACCTCGTACGACACACACAACACACCAAGATGAATGTCGGCTGATTAACCTTTAATAACAGGACTCCAGCTCGGAGGACAGATGAACTTGAATACTCCAGTAAATCCTATCTCGAACTTCTCCACCATCGTGTGTCTTTTTCAAGCTGTCGGACCCGGGTCCGCGAGATGCGGGGCTGGATATATTTTAGTTGCCCTTCAATCCCGTCATTCGTGTTACTCGTTCTGAGGGATATAGGGGTGGGATTAGTTGAGATGGGCTGTTTGTGGTGGTGGTGGTGGCGTGGTTGTTCTGAGATGGGCTGGGTGGTGGTAACGGGCATAGATGGCAGCGTTGGTGGAGAATATCGACAGGGAGGAGAGATGTTTGTTTTGCCAAAATACAGATAGTAAAAAGAATATAGCGGCTAACCAAAGAATGCACAGCCCGTTAACATGAAGTAAATCTGGCCTTTAGACATCAGTGGGAGAAATTCTACATCTGTAAACAGCATACACTTATCTTCGACCAGTAACTGATCTCTGGCAACTGCAAATGGTGTTCTGCTGAATTGTCCTACAAGCCGTAACACTATATAATATATATATAGTTATACATATTATATAATATAGTATATAATGAATGAGGCTAATTATACCTATATAAAATTAATATAATATATATATATATATTAGAATAACTAAACTTACACTTCGTTCACGGCTTGGAGAACTTTCGCAATAACACATAAAGGGTCTTAGATCAGTTAATGAGTCAGTTTATGTGCAGATAGGTCCCACCGTTGCGTGTAAGGGTTTTACGTGTTCACCGGCTGCGACACTTTGAGATGCTCTTTTTCTTTATCTATCGTTATTTGAGGCACCCATTGCAATGAAACCTCCACCAACAACAACCGGGCCACAGGCGAGCCCTACAACCTCACGCACAAGCGCCCACCCACAGTGCTCCCACCAGCCACGACTCAGCACCACTCCAAAGAAATTCACCTTAGGGCGATCCTTGGCCACCTCAGGCACCAGCTCCGAGGTCATCCCGCGAACCACGGGTAAGAACGTTTTCTCGAACACGGAAACGCCGAGAAGGATTGGCAGAACAAAAGCTCTGTGAGGCTGTGGGGATTTTTTATCATGTCTCGCCTTTATTTCCTATGTCGCTTGGTGATTGTAAGAAAGGGGGAGGGCAGATCGCGCCGAATTGGTGGAGTATGCACAGCGTGAGGAGGTGTTCGCTGGTGAGGAAACGCCCTTTTCGTGGAACCTTCTCAAAGGGAGGCGGAGCCGAACAACGGGGAGCGGGAACGAAGGCGGAGCGGCCCTGCTTGGGAAAGGGGGACCGGACGCGGGGGGGCTGCTGCTCTCCCTTGGTGGTGCGGGGGTCGAGCTCTCTTCTCCTTGTGAAGCCGGGGGTGTCGGAGCTTTCTCTCTCTTTGGTGGCGGAGGTCAAGTCGTTTTTTGTGCGTAGAAGTCGTGCTGCTCTCTTCTTTCTTGTCGTCGAGTAGAGTGTCTCCTACTCACCTCTCTCTGCGTCTTGGCGTTGAGCTGATCCTGTGCGATTGAATGCGCTGGGCATCGTGCGAGCGAGCTCCAGGCGAGTGCGTCCTCTGGAGGACTCGGATCGGAGCCGCGGCACGCAGGCGGTTCTGTGGTTGGACCGGTTGCGCGATGCGGATGAGGAGAAGGTGCCCGGGTAGAGGTTCACCGGCTGTAGAAGGGAGGCTTTCTTTTCTTTGGGCTTTTGTATGTTGGTGTTTGTGGCGCCAGTCCGTGAAGTAGACTGTTTAAAGTGCCTGTACATTTCATGGATATAGTCGCTCGCAACGTCTTTCTCGTTGCTGACATATTGCTTTCGACTGCCTTCTGTTCGTGTTTATCACTGCCTTAATAATGATGCTTGTGAATAGTTGTTCCGCATTGTTGCGTCCTTCCACTCCTTTTTGAAGTGCCATCTTGAATCGTGGAATGATTCGTAAGTGGGTTTAAGCACGCCCGATAAATAATGCTGAACGTGAGGTTCCGGCGATAACACCGCTTCGGTTTGCTTGTAAAACGCAGGCAACGTGAACCGCTTAAGCGGTTCGTGTCTAAGCCGACTGCGGCGGTGTGGCACTCGCCTCGAATAAATTACTTCTTCTCTCTCGCGGGCGCTTATTGTAGGTTATAACTCGACAGTTGAACCATGCGATTCATCAAAGGTTTCGCGCGGCGTTGGAATTGCGGACTGGGTTGTTGGTGAGGTTAAACCCCGCACAATCGTAGACTGGCTCTCTTAAGGGGTAGTTCCCCCGCAGAAAATAAAAAGGGGTCCCCCCCCCACGACGAATGTCTCGAAACCGGATGGGCGCAACGCGGCGGTATTTGCCTGTCAATGGAGATTTCAGCCCTCCGCAAATAAGATCGCAAAATCCGCCCCAGAAAATGAGTTGCGAGTGACAGCAAATTTGCGTGAACAAGACATATATATTGTTACAAGGTAGGGGATCTTACATTGTTGGATGTCAAGCCAGGCCGGCCGTTCGCGGCCAACGGTGAACCGACCGACCGCTCTGAACGGGAGCCGCGTCGAGGGCGACCGACTGCGCTCCGGAATTAGATCGCCGCCCGATAACTCGAGCTGAACGGGTCATTTTCAAGGACCGTGAAAATAAACTGCCAATCGGCCTCTAGATCACGTGGGTAGGCGTGATTGCAATTTTCGATTCAATGTAACAGTAATACCACGTACGATCCAATCTATACCTGGGTATTTCCATACAAAACCTCGACATGGATCTCGTAGGACTATAACCTGCCGAGTAGGAGCCTTGTACGTCGTCCTGCGCGATTCGATCGGCAGCGTAATCGCGAGAAACGCGTCGATTGCAATGTCACCACTATTACGAGACATAATTGCCTGAATTCAGCTGTCTACACTCCCAACACACGAAATGTTCAGTCAACTGAGGGAAAATTGGACGAAAAGCGAGCAAGTTCCATTTAACACAAGGACATTTATTATGAATGAAACACGTATGCGAATTTCTAACAAGCAAGGAAAAGAACTCAACACCGTCAAAGCAATTACTTAGATAGTACATTTCACTTACAGGTTCTTTACTTAAGCGCACTCGGGCCACAAACACTCCATATCGACCAAGAAAGCAGGAAAAAGACCCATCAAAAGGCATGGGGTCAGCTGGAACCGACTTGGTCTTTAATGGCGTGGAATTGGAGACCGAACGAGTCCCACGAGACCGTTGCACGATATCGTCCTGCAGCGCCTCAAACAGTTGGTGGTTGGCTTGGGCGACCCACGATGCTTCCTCCCCCACGGCAAGCTAGACAGTACGCGATTCGACGCTGCTCATGGGCTGTCCGCAACGTGGACAGGACGAGCTTCTTCCTCTCTGGCATGCTGTCCACACACATGAACGGAACGCGCGCGCGTTTCTGGGCGGACACAGCAAGGCAGGTCTGCGCCACCAGCTTCGGCGTTCGCCTCTAAGACTAAAAGCGGGCCCGGACTTCCACGCGAGGCTACTTGGCTGCTGAGTTTCGTCGTACATAACCAACTGCGGGGGGGTGATAGCGAACAAAGCGGGCTTACTCCCACGGGGACTCAGCAAGCACCAACGCTGGCCCACGGACTCCAATGACTCAGACAACGAAAACTTCGAAGGCCCTCGAAAGAGAAAGGGATCTCTTTTCACTGGATCTCCTTTTAGGCAAATATTCACAGGCCTGCTTTATTTATAAAGGATTCTTTTTATAAAAAAAAAAAAGATGTCTCTTTTACTCTTTGCACCTCCTAACCCCACAGATGGCTACCCCGGCTCAACACGGTGGGAGGAGTTGTTTGACGTCACCTTTGGGACCAAAGCCGCAGGGTTCCTATCTCTCTACTTCGCAGAGAGGAGGCGGGACGTCTATTTTCTTTTTCCACTAATATTAAATCGATTCCGCAGCGATCCTTAACTCGATTTCAAACATTTAAACAAGGGAGGTGAGCTTATCCTAGGGACCTGCACTTATCGACATAGCTGAAAGAGAGGAAACCTATATGTTGTAGTGCGATTGAGATTCGCACAAATCTCGTAAACAAATTATAGTTCACATAATACAGGTATCATATACTAAACTAATTCTAACCTATAGTATATAACATATATTATATACTATACTAATATAAATATATATATATATATATTTATAGGCAATAATGACATGCGTACAATTATAGATATTATGTCTCTTCTCTTTTGTCGGGCTGCTCCCGGTTTGGGGCCGCCACAGCGGATCATGTCCGTTATGATCGCTAAAAAATGATTTGTGGTTCACAGGAATGTTTTTCACGCGCGGATGCCCTCCTGACGCAACCTGTCGCCTTTAACGACATCAGGGTATGGTAAGGGCTTGACAAGTTTCGCTAATCTTGAAACCGGGGCAATACACGGCCAGTACGCTGGTACCAACACTTTGCCGAACCTCAGGAAGGATGAAAGGAGTGTAGACTACAATTTCGTGCTTTCTCGTTCTACAATCTAATTCTTATTGACGATAGCCCCACATAGGTCTATGGGCTTGAACCTCAGGACGCTTTTCGGATCCCC
Organism: Eptatretus atami; assembly: GCA_035128595.1. Lineage (NCBI taxonomy): Eukaryota > Metazoa > Chordata > Myxini > Myxiniformes > Myxinidae > Eptatretus > Eptatretus atami. The sequence goes on from CM068967.1 coordinate 73,228,545, forward strand.
AGGCGCCGCTGCCCGCCGACACCACTGCGCCAAACCAGCTTTATATGTATGTATGTATGAGGTATGTATGTACTAAGTTAGATGTCTTTCTATTTTTTATTTAGATTTGGTTAATAGTATGTATGCTTAATGGGTCAGTAAAAATTGATGATATTGTGTGTGCGATCTTATATAATCATGACATGGAGGATACAATGTATGCATATAGTCAATATGATTATTTTGATTATGGACAGGGCGGGCATGGTATTATGTTATAATATAGGTAATATATGATATCTTATTTCGATATTCTAATAGATGCATGTGTATATATAATTGTACTGCCGAATGTCGCGCCCAAAGGAAGTCAAGGTAGCAGTCGGTTATCGCCTGTGCATCGGGCCACTCTGTGGACCGAAGACGACTGCGAACCGCGTCCCTAAAAACTCGACTTCGCACTCGCCACCGGAACGGACAATTCAGTCGTGACCCTCCCGCTAACGCCGGAATTCCAGTCACGGGTGGGCTTTCGAACCTCTCACCACAACGTGCAATTCGGCACCGCCGTAGGAATAGGGTTTTCGCCAAACTGCGACCTACTAGTACCCACGCGGATGGTAAACCGGGGCGATCGTTCTAACTCGCGCAGTCGACTTTTCAGGACACGAGCACGCCTGTGGGCGGTAGACTGCGTTCCAGTATTTATCGGGAATACCGCAGCGGTGTTATCGTCGACTTTTCCGACGGTTCAGATTAAGATATTATCCGGGTTGCGTTTTGCACCACTGGCGCTTTTTTGCATTTCCCACGTATTGACGAACCTTTACGTGAAGCAGGATGGAGGGCCAATGAGAAAAGACGAAGCGAAAGGGAAAAACAGTTCACCAACAATGCCCACATCTATTCTCTGTGGTCACTAAGGTGGAGCACACAGTATGAATGCACGTAATTTTAAATGCCCACAATTAGCAAATGCACATATAATCACACGTTCGACACAGCGACTACCAAAAAAATCAGCACATATACCAGAAGAGAAGTTATAAAACCGGATTTTACACGACGATTCATAATCTTCAAGCCGTGACATGGACGGGCTTTAGTTGTATTGCGAAGATGACAATTTGGTACTCGTTTAATAATCAGTCTCAATTCTCCTCTAACTGATATGGGGCTGCAGAGGGCAATCCTACATCAATAGTGAATCCTCGTTGAATGATCTCCAGCCACAGTTGATCGATTGTTGAGAGTTTGGATAGCTTGGGTAAACAGGAAGTGATGATCAATCAGCCAGACGAGTGACACTTATATACAGTGTTACACTCTCACTCCCTCACGTACACGGCAGACCATTCCAAATTGAGTCAGCATCTAGACGGGACACGCGCAGTTGAGGACTATCCATCATCACGTACTAACTTGCAAAGAAAAGACCCCTTCCGCATTGGCTAAGATCAACGGGTATCTTCAGACTGTGCGCACGTAAGTGGACACTCCTTATGATGCGCGATAGTGTCCTCGGCAAACGGATGAGCGCCACTGCCGTCCAGTCACGAGACGAAGGGTCTACCCGCCGCCTCATGTGGCGAGCCGCAAAACATCGCTGCGTGCCAGAAACAGGCGGTAGTCCCCATCAACCTATGTTCGTTGGCCCTGCTTGATGTAAAGATGGGACGGGGCCCCTTTAGTCTCGCTAATCGTCTCAGCGCGGGGGAAAGGGGGAATTGTTGATGGCTCTGGGAGGGAGTATGGCTGGCTGCTCGAGTCCGCTGCGACGCGCGACTCAACGGACCTGTCGACCTCACTCGTCTCCGGACCCGAGCTCCAGTCCTCCTCAGCGATCGCCCTCCGCAGCCGTTCGCCCCGTCGCCGTTGCCCCCTTTTTACTCGAAGCTCCGTCTCCCGACTCTGCCCACTTCTACTTCGAGCTCGTCTCCGACTCTGCCCCAAGCCGATACTTGCTTTATGTACGATTGCGCCTTGCGCTTGGTCTTTTTTATCGTGCAGGTAAACCCTCCATACTGCAATTCTCGGGATCCAAACGACCTCGAGGAGGCGGAGCACCTCGCCGATTGGACGGAGGAAAACATAGCTGGGCTGAGTCTTTCTAGAATCTCAACTTTTGCAGAATAGCCGGAAGATATTTTCGCAGGTCGCGAAGTGGCTGGAGCGGGGCCAAGCCGCCCCGCGTTCTGATTGGAGTGCGATCAGAGGATGTTCGGCGTGTACATCCCTCACACGATTCCTCATCGGAAAAACCGCCATCATACCCTCGGCGGTCGCCGTGTATCGCTGCAGATAGCCGACGTCGGTGCCGCACAGGTGGTGCGGCGGAATTGGCGATAGGAGAGGTGGTGGAAGGGTTTTCGGCGCGTGTCCGATTGGCCATTGTCGGGACAGGAGGAGCGAATGTTTTGGATGGGGTGGCGTAGATTGTGAGGGTATTGCGTAGCGGAGTGGTGATAGGTAGGCTTCGTTGTGCTGCTGGCTTGTTGTTGTTGTTTGTATCAAAACAAAGTAGCATAAGCAAAGAACGCCGTAACAATCAAAGATCGAGCCGAATGAATCCATTAATCTCCTCTATACAACGGGTTTGGGCTACTACACATGTAAAACCCAACCTTTATCCCCATTACTACTAAAAACTTCTTCGCCTGACTTTTCCACCTTTAGCTTTCTTATCACTTTCCTTTTGGCCAAGTTGCATACACCTAAACTCTCTTCATCTAGAAACTAAACTTTTTTAACAGCACTGACATCCGCCTTTAAGAGACTTACCTAAAAGAAGATACAGAGAACCTTAAAGCTAAAACAAAGCATTATGGGGAAAGGGACCTTCAAACCACTTTTCCTAATCCCTCTAAAAAAACAATACTTTCTTTTCTTTTTTCCCTCTTTCTACTTTTTCTTCCCGCTTTCTACTTTTTACCTTTACTTTCCTAAAAAACTTTCTTTTAAGCAAATATTATCTCGAACTACCGGAGAGCCGTTGATGGTGTAATCGCGATTTCCACAGTAAACTACCCCTCCATTTTACAGACTCGTCGCGAGTCGTCAATTATGGTGTTGTCCATCATGTGAGTTCTCCCTAGTACGGCTTTTTTAACCATACGGAGCACATAGCTGAGGGGACACTATCCAAAAGGATTTTTACGCTCTTTCAGTGTCCCAAAATAATATACCTGAGGCGAGTAACTACTACACGGATCAATCACGAATCAGACGACTTAAATAAAATTGCCGGCGCTAAGACATACATGCCGGGGGCGCACTCATATTTACAGTACATCTTAACAACTTCACCTTACAAAATTTACACTAAACCATGGCCCAGGATCTATGGACTCTGCAAAGAGAAAAGCAGTTAGCCAGGCTGCTTGCATGCAGTCTCTGGCTCAAGCAATGCAGGTTACAGGGAACGTGGCCGGCTGCTCACACGCAGTCCAAGGCAAGACAGCCAAATGTCAATACGCCCACGCTGGTGAACCACGGATATGCGGTAACAAAACTCATTGAGTGCGTCTCTTGCTATAGTTGCTGCGTCTACCCATCCCTGGAACGTCAATACCCACTAAATTCCCTGGCAGCTATTTCTTCAGATGTGTACGAAATGCACACAAATAATTCTACATAGCCAAAATTCATTTCAGCTGTAAACTACCTCCTTGATTTATTAAATCCTACGAAAATGAAACCCTTATGACTCCTCTGTTACCTGGTGGGACCCACTGCGTGACCAAATCACGCAGCCTGCAAAGAATAGGAATACTGTTACAACATTCGACAGCCTAATTGGGACTGAGATCAATGACCAGAAAACTTTGCCTCATAAATTATGTTGCTCAGTGTAGAGCTTATCGCTCGTGTGAAGTCCACAACACTCACTAGAGCTACAAAATGCTTCATGGTCATGCTAGACAGAAGAATAATTATCACGACCTATTTGGTGAGTGCCGAAAAACCGGGTGTGAAACGATAGGCCATAGGCTCCCAACTTTTTTGGTCCAAAATCAAAAGTTTCAATTTTCAATCCTCAATGAATATCATTTGAATCCATGCAACTCTTGAGAGGCTGATGTTTGCAGTGTATGCCGACGACGTCTTTTCTTCTTGTTTGGTGCAGATCTCAAATTGTGAGGATTTGCGATGAAACTTTGGCCGTTGGTTGTGGCAGCAAAGATATAGATTTTGGTGAATCCGATCTGTCCAGCCTACTAGAATTTTTAATTCTATACCTTGAGAGAGGGGCAAAAATTAGCAGATATCTCAAAAAGTGCAATTCGTTGAACTTGCATGTGCATTGGTGTAACAAGCAAATAGAGTCGGTTGTTGAAGAACGACATACGAAACACCTCTCATTGTGCTCCACTTGCCGTGAGGCTTTAGCGCCGCAACTTGCCAAAGTGGTTTAAATGGACGGTTCTTATGAAAGCGAGTAGCCAAGTGCTGGTAACTGAAACAACTATGGACCATACTGTCGTTGGTAAAAGGAGACCATGTCTCGATTTCATATTCTCGAAGCTGCCCCAAAAACAAAGCAACATGTCACGTGCATCAAATCAAAGATGAGCGGGATTTGAACTCAGGACTTATGTTGGCCTACAAATTAACGTCATCCGTTATGTAATGCATCGCTAAATCATTCCTTCACGAATGCTAATGATGACACTTTACTCATAAAGAAAGAATCAAGCTCAGCATATCTTCACTATTTCTTGTGTGCATTACGATCATTTATTAAGTATATTGACGACTCATAATTTACATTTCGTCATTGGTAGGATAATTAGTAAATAATAATTTTATGTAAGGGCAAAAATGGATTTTGCTGCCGCGAATAGTGATTTGTGCCAGCAAATTGGCAATTTGTGCTGGAAAAGTGTATCTGTGAAAAACAGTGTTACTTGCTGAAAAGTGGAATTGTACAGAAAAAGGATTGTCGCTACTAGAAATGGAAATGCCTGCAAAAAGTGGATATTGTATGCGAAGTGGATCTGCCTAAATATTTGGAATAATGCATTGCCGAAATAGTTAATTGTGTGAGAAAGTGGTTTTTGCCGGAAAAGAAATGGACTTTTTTACCGAAAAGTGGGATGTGTTACCGAAAATGTAATTTGATGCTGGAAAACGTAGTGGCGGGGGGTTGCGAAAGTCTGGAGTTTGTGGGAAGTCTTGACTTTGTCCGAAATGAGATTCTCCAGAATAAGTGATTGTTCGGAAAGGTGAAATTGCCCGAATAGGTGGTTTGTCCAGCTAGGAATCATTTCTGGAATAATATGGATCAATGTCACATAAGTGGAAATGCGATTTGGCCGATACTTGCTTAAGATTGTGAATTCGTGTTGGAAAAAAGTGAATTTTTGCTGGAAAAAAGTCGCGACTCTCAAGATATAAAGTTGGAACATGATTCTTTGCCAATATTGTCAAGAATGGTGTTTCTGCCAGGAATGTAGGATTTGTGCGCGAAAAAGAAATTGTGCCAGATGATTTGTGAAAAGGATTTGCCCAATTTCCAGATTGTGATATGTCCAGGAAGTGGATTTTCCTGCCGAAAAGTGGGATTCTGGCCAGAAAAAATGGATTGTGCCCACGTTGTCGGGAAGTCAATTTGTGCTGCCGAAAAATCGGGACTCTTGTGCCTGGAAAAAGTGCGAATTCCATTGTCATGCGAAGTTTGTGATGAAAGTTCATTTGTCCGGCTTGTCCAGGATGGATTGCGCTGGAAAAAATGGAGACTTGTTGAAAAATGATTGTTCCATAAAGTAATTGTGTATCGGATTGGTCATTTGGCATGTGCGTACAAAGTGAATTCGTCGCCAGAAAAAGTGGATACTTCTGCCAGATTTTTCCAATGGGATTGCGCAGAAAGTGTATCTTAGCAATTTACTCCATGGAAGTGGATGCTGCTGGAAAGTACATTAGTGCCCGATTTCAGAAGTCGATTTGTCCTGCGAAAAGTTGATCTGCTGGAAAGTGAAATTTCCGGAATTGTTTTGCAGAAGTGAGATCTGTCAACATAGGATTCTGCAGAAGAAGTAAATTTATCTCGAAAAAATGGAATGGTCTGCGTCCGGAAAAGTGGACGTGTGCAGATTACAAAAGTCGTAGTTGCTCCCAGAAATGATTTTTACCAGAAAGTGGGATTTCTACTCGAAAATGCTGGATTTGTGCTGGGAAAGTATGGAATCTTTCTGCGAAAAAGTGGAAGTCTGTCAGGCAAAAGTTATTCCTAGAACAAGTGAATTTCTCCCAGCAACTAGTGAATTGTATCTAAAAGTGACTTGCCGGAATCAAAGTCGATTGATCTCTTATTAAAAGAACTGTTTGGAATACTGGAATCTATGTCGCGGGCAAATAATGGCAAAGGCTCGAGATTTGTGCCAATTTGTTAAGGAAGTTAATGTGTGGACAAAGAAGGACTTTGTTTATTTTCTGGCAAAAAAGGACTTCTGCAGGAAATAAAGTTGGAACATGAATTTATTCATAATTTTGGTCAAGGAAAGTGTGATTTGTGCCAGAGAACACAGTAATTGGCTGAAAATTAAGATCTTCGTGCCAGAGATTGCCGAAAAGTTGATTTTCTGCGAAAAACTGCGATTGTGCCAGCAGATTCCAGCGTGGATCGTCCGCGAAAACTATCTTGACCAGCATTTGTTGGGAAGTGAGATTGATGCCCTGCGAAAAAATGGGTTCTTTACTGGAAAAAATGGAGACTTTCCAACGCGATGGTGTGGACAAAGTGTTCTGCCATAAAGTTGTGTGACGTATTGTCCGAAGTCGATATTGTGCCTGTAACAAATGAATTTGCCTGCTAGAAAAAGTGGGAATTTCTGCCAATTTTTCCAGGAAGTGTGATTGTGCAAAAGAGTATTGTGCCCATATTTATCAGGAACTGCGGATTCTGTGCTGCCAAAAGCGATTGGTGCGGATTTGCCAGAAAGTGGATAGATTGCGGGAAAAAGTTGATTGCTGTAGGATTTCGGGCCGAAGAGGGATTTTGCCAGAAAGGGATATTTGCAAAATAGTGATTTATGCAGAAATGATGATGTGCCGACAAGTGAACTGGGCAAGAAACTAGTATTTGTCCAGAAAAATGCGAATTGTTACCAGAAAGTGGGATTTACACAAAAGTGAATTGTGCTGCGAAATGCGATTCTTGTTGAAAAGGCAGTTCGCAGGGCAGGAAAGGAATTATGTACCAGAAAAGTGAATTTCTCCAGGAAGGCCGAATTTTGGAAACAAGAGCGACAATGTTCCCTCAAATAAATGATTGCCAGGATTAAAAGTGGAATCCAGTGTTGAATAAATGAATTATGTCGGATTAAATCCGGAGTCTGGGATGGTGCATAATGGATTTAGAAGAAAAAAATGTGAAATTGTGTGGAAAAAGTGACTTTCTGGATGTAGGAATAATTAGTAACACTGGGGGAATTTGCCAATTTGTCAAGGAAGTGTGATTTGTCAAGAAGTCGGCATTTGTGTGGAGAAAAGTCATATCTGTGCCAATGGATTGTGCGAAAAAGTGGATTGTGGAAAAAAAATCGTTTCTCCAGATTGTTCCAGAATGCTTTGTGCGCAGATGTCCGAGTGGATCTTTCCTGCGAAAAAGGGATTGTCAGATGTGTTGGAAGTGAATCATGCTGAAAAAATGCAATGTGCGAAAGTGGAAGTTGCTGCCATGATCTTTGATGACAACAAGTGGATTTGTGCCGATTTGTCAGAAGTGGAATTTTAATGACATATTGGATTGTGCCTGACAAAATGGATTTGTCTGGCGAAAAGGTTCTCCAAAAGTGGTTTCTGTTGCGCCGGTCTTGGCTACAGAAGTGGATCTGTCTTACAAAGTGATTTGTGTGCCCAGAAAGTGGCATTTCTGCCAGATTTCAGGTTGATTTTGGCGAAAGTGGATGCTGCCAGATTTATCCAGAAAGGGATTTTGCTGATAAAAGATGTCCGGATTGTCCAGAAGTGGATGTGGCCGGCAAAAAGTGATTTTGCTGCGCAAAAGTGGATTTGCCGAAGAAAGTGATGTTTGCCAGAAAAAGTGCGATTGGCAAAATAGGAATTCTATGCCAGAAAAGGGAATTTGTGCTAGAAATTGAATGTGTGCCGGAAATGCATTTGCGAGAAAAAGTCTAATTGCTGCCGAACATGAATCTCTTTACCAGAAAAAGTGGGATTCTACTCGAAAGTAATTGCTTGCTGCGAAAAGTCGAATTTGTGCAGGAAAAAGTGAATTGTACTAGAAAAGTGATTGCCCAGGACTAGTCGATTCTGTTCGGAAAAAGTGCGAAATTTCCAGGATACAAGTGGGATTGTCCAGGATAAACAGCATAAAAGTGCGAATTTGTTGAATAAAATCCGCAATCTGTCGAATAAGAGTGCCGAAAAGTGCGGATTTTGCCATTATTTTTAAGACAGTTATTTCGTGCAAAAAGAGATTTGTGCCTTGAAAAGCGCGCTTCTGCACCGGATAATAGTTGAACATGGATTTCTTGCCATAATTGTCACGGGAACTGGTATTGCTGCCATGAGAAGATAGGATCTGTGGAAAAAACATCTGTGTCCGATGGCTGGATTTGCTGCCGCAAAAAGTGATTGCTTGAAAAACTGGAATCGTTGCAGATTGTCCAGGAAGATGCAATTTGCCTGGAAAATAGCGATTGTGCAGATTTGCTCTGGAAGTGACACTTTGCTGCTGGCAAAAGTGGAATTGCATGCGACGGCATTTGTGATGGAAAAGTGTGATTCTGCTGACGATTTGTAAGTGGATGTGTGCCTCGAAATGCATTTTGTGCTGGAAACTGCGATTTTCCCATAAAAAGTGTTTGTGCCGATTCTGCCTCCAGCAGAGTGGATTTGCTGCTTTACAAATTGGATTTCTGCCTAGAACACAGTGGAATCTCTGCACAGCATTTTTCCAGGAATCATATGTGCCAAAAAGTGATATTTCTCCAGATTTATCCACAATGGCACATTTTATGCTGAAAAAGGATGAGGAATTGTGCCGGTTGCTCCAGAAAGTGGGAATTGTGCGGAAAAAAGTGGATTTTGCTGCCGAAATGCGATTTGCAGAATGGCATTTATCCACAAAAGGATCTGAGCGCGAAAAAGTGAATGTGCAAAAAAATGTATTTGTTCCAGAAAAATGATTTTTACCAGAAAAAGTTGGATTCTCTACGCAAAATGCTGGTTATACGCGAAAAGTGGAATGCCTGCAAAAAAGTGAGTTTGTGCAGGAACAAGTGGATCTTACCAGAAAAAGCTGAGATCTCAGGCAATAGTAATTATGTTCTCGGAAAAAGTGGAAATTTTCCAGAATAAAGTAAGGATTTGTCAGCATAATGGAACCGCTGTGACTAAATGAAACTATTCGGAATAAAGTGGGAAAAGTGTGCGATTGCCGCATAATTGATAAGGAGCTAGTGATTTGTGCTGAAAACAGTAGATTTGTGCCGAAATCGACTTCTGCAGCAATAAAGTGGGTAACATGAAAACTTTTGCCATGATCGTCAAGAGAATGTGATGCCTCCAGAGAATCAGTAGGATTAGTCTGCGGAACTAAAGATCTCTCAGATGGAATTTGAAACCGAAAAAGTATTTTTCTGAAAAAACATGGGATTCTGTTGCCAGATTTGTCCAGAGTAGATGATTTGTGCCAGATTATGTCCAGCCGGCAAGTGGACTTGCCTGCGAAAAAGTTGATTGTGCCAGATTTGTCTAGGCGAAGGAGATTTGTGCTGCCGAAAAGAATGGAATTCTGTGCGGGAAAAGTGGAATTCTGCCATCGATTTGATGCAAAAGTTGATATTGTCCAGGAGTAGGCGGATTTCCTAGCGAAAAATTGTATTACTGATGCTGCGAAAAGTGATTCTGCCCAAACAAGTTGTTGGTGCCGGACTTGTCTAGGAAGTGGAATCTCTTGCTGTACAAAGCTGGATTATGCTGCCAACAAAAAAAAAAAAGAATAGACGAACTTTACTGCCAGATTTTCCAGACAGTAGATTGTGCCGCGAAAGTGTAATTTATGCAATATCCCGAAGTCGCGATTTGTGCATGGAAAAAACGGAATTATTGCCAATTTGGTCCAGAGAAGTGGATTTGAGTCAGCCCGAAAAAAGGTGGATCTTGCTGGAAAATGGAATTTGTGCGAAAGAATATTTCTGCCAGAAGAAAGTGATATGTGCCAGACATAGTGGCCATTAGCCAGCGAATCAAATTGCGAACATGAATTTTTGCCATACGCTTTGTCAAGAAGTGTATTTGTCCAAGCAAAGTAGGCTTGCTGCGTGGGAAAGTAAGATCTGTGCCCAGATGGATTTGTGCCGAAAAGGGTTGGTGGAAAAAAACTGGGATTTGTTCCAATTCTTGCCACAAGTGCGATTTCACTGACCAGATGTCCAGAGAACGCGATTGTCTTGGGAAAAAGTGATTCTGGCAGATTTGTCTGGGAAGTGCATTTGTCCTGACAAAAATGGAATTTGTGACTGGAAAAAGTGAAGTGCCAGGGATCCTGTGGAAAGTGCTGCATTTGCGCGGATTTGCCAGAAGTGGATTTGTGCTGGAAATTCGATTCTCTGCTGCGAAAGTGGATTCTTGCCATAAAATGAGTGGTTGTGCCGCGATTTGTCCAGGAAGTGGCATTTGGCTGCTTACAACGTGATTGTGCCAGGAAAGTGGAATTGCCAATTTTTTCCAGGAAGTGATGCGACGAAAAGTCGTATTGTGCCAGATTATCCGGAAGTGCGATTCTGCTGGAAAACGCAGTTAGGTGCCTCGATTTGTCCAGAAGTGGTTGTGTGCGGAAAACAGTAGGATTGTCTCGAAAATGCATTTCTCGAAGAAGTGATTTTGCTAGAAAAAGTGATTTGCTGCCAGGACGAAATAGTGGTTTATGCCCAGAAAGAAAAAAGAATGTTGTGTGGAGACAAAAATTGAATGCTGTGCGCCGAAAAGTGCAATTGCTGGCCCCGAGAAAAAGCTTATATTCTGATGCCGGAAACAATGGAGTTTTTACCAAAAATGGATGTCTCTACTCGACAAATGGAATTGCTGTGCTGAAAAGACTGGAATTTTGCCAGAAAGTGGAATTTTCTACCAGAAAATGATAGTTCTCAGAATAGTGATTTGTTCTGCAAAAAAGTGATTGTTCCAGAATAAAGGGATTTGTCAGTCGATAAAAAAAAAAAAAAAAAAAAAAAAAAAAAAAAAAAAAAAAAAAAAAAATATTGGAATCTTGTTTGCGAAATAAGAGGAATCTATGTCGCATAAAAGTGCACCAAAGTGCATTGTGCCATATTTGTTAGGAGTTAATTCTCGGAAAAAGTAGGATTTGTCGGCAAAAGTGGGATATCTGCAGCGAATAAAGTTAGAACATGCATTTTGCCAATATTGTCAAGGAGTGATTATGTCAGGAAAATAGATTTGTCTGAAAAAGGAAATCTGTGCAGACATTGCTGCCGAAAAAGTGATTTGCTGCTTGAAACGGCATTGTCCAGATTTGTCAGAGTTGAGAATTTGCTGCTGCAAAATGGGGATTGGCTGAAAAAGTCAATTTGTGCATGTTTGTGATGGAAAGGTTTGATTTCTGGGATTTGTCCAGAATGGATTTTTGCGTACAAGTGGATTGTGACCAGGAAACGTGATTCTGCCAGTCTTTTCAGGAAGTAGGATTTGTGCCGAAAAATTTTTGTGCAATTTATCCAAGTATTATGTGCTGGAAAAGGGATATGCCGGATTTGTCCAGAAAGTGATTTGACTACCGGAGGCGCGAAAAAGTGGCATTTGGCTGGGAAAAGATTTCCAGATAGGGAGTTCTGCTGAAAAAGGGGGATTTGTCAGAAATAGTGGATTTTGCAGGAAAAGAAATTTGATGCTGAAAAGAGGAATGGTTCCGCGAAATGCCATTTGTGCCGAGCAAAAGTGTATTTGTCGGAATGGATTTTCCGGAGAAAATGGTCATATTTCTACTCAAATGTGGAATTTGGCTGGAAAAGCGGAATTTGTGCAGAAAAAGTCAATTCTCTACCAAAAGTGAGTATTTCTCAGCATGTGAAATTGTTCTGCGCAAAAGTGAAATATGTCCAGAATAAAGTGATTTGTCCAGGAAAGTGAATCTGCTTTGGGAATAAGATATATATGTCGGAATAAATGGAAAAGTGACTTGTCCCTATTGCTTAAGAAGTTGCAATTATCTGTGGAAAACGAGATTTGTCGGAAAAAGGTCTTCTGCAGATTTAAATGAAACATGTTTTTTCCATATTTGCTCAAGAAGTGTGATTGTGTGCCCAGAGAAAGTAGGTTGTGCTGGAAAAGATAAAGATCTGTGCCAGATCGGATTGGCAGAAAAGTGCATTTGTGCCTTGAAAAACTGGATTTGTGCCAGACTTTGTTGAGAAGTAGATTTGTCTGGAAAAGATTTGTGCTGGAAAAAGTGATTGTGCATGGAATTTGTATGAAAAGTCGCTATTATTCGCGATCTTTCCAGAAGTGGATGCTCACAAGTGATTGTGCCAGAAAAAGTCGGAAAATTTTCTGCCTTTTCCAGGAGTGGGATTTCTGGACAAGTGGGATTAGGCAGGAAAATAGTCGGATTGTGCCAGAACATAGGGATTTTGCCCAGAGAGAGTCGATCTTGCACCGATGTCCAGGATAAAAAAGAATGTTTACTTTTGCAAAATTTCTTGATGTAATCAATAGTGCAGAAGTTTGTGATACAAGTAGAGAGGAGTGGAGCGATTGCCAATGTAGCAAACTTCCATGTCGCACGATCTCCCGTTCGTTTCGTCTTAATGACACCTGCACCAGCAAGGATTCCCATTGCAAGAATGAAGAATGATGGCATAATCTATTTAAAAATTGTGTACATGCTCCAAGTCGACAGATGCTCATCTCCAATGGAGGGCAGCTCGTGCAGTTCATGAGCATAAGAGTCTTAGAGCGTCCTTAGTTCTACACAACAAAAAACTCATGAGACAAATGGAGATCTTCGGGATAGTATGGACATAGATAATCGTGTACCTTTGAGACTATATTAGCTAATTATCTCACACCTGATGAAATTAAAATTACAGCTCCATTAGTTTTTGCACGACAATGTCTGCAATCACCAGCCAAGTTTCAAAACGACGGTTGAGCTGCCCATCGAAATAGGAATTTTTTTTTAATACCCATCGGAAAATGACCGAAGACTTGTTATGGCCCTAACCAACAACTCTCTCATAACTCATCATGACGACTAACATCACGAAAATTTTATCTCTCATGATCTCTTATTTATATTCACTTCACCACCCGTACAAGGCCTCACCGTTGTTTTAAACTGAGAGATCATATGCCGTGCTTCGGTATCATACGATTGCGATCGATCATAAAATTTCATACGCTTTAGCTCAGCATATCACGATCACTTCACATTATCACCTTGAGCAGAAATGCCGCAATATTCCACATTTATGATGAGACTTGCCCTTTTCTCACCATACCAGCTGAAGGTGCCCATGCTAAGGATAACTTTTGTATGAGGATGACACCCTTCAAAGCAATGCAGGTAGGGTCGATCCTCATCAAATGAACCTGTGTTCGAGAGAGCCGACCAAGCACAAGTCACAAATGCTGCACAATGCCTTCCAGTTTCCTAAGAAACGTTGGAGCTTGGCCTAGCACAAGGCTGAACAGTTACATTTGAGCCACTGAGCGGAGCGTCGTCCACACCTTAACCAATCTAGCAATTCGCTCCATATACACACCCACCTCCACAAGTTTCGTTGAATCCGTCCATAATCTTACACACAGACAAAAAACGGAGGTAAATATAACCTTCACCCTTCACGTCACAGACGAGCCGGCGGAAAAACAACACGGTGAACATAATCTGTCCACCCTAAATGAAGCTAATGAGCGGTCTTTTGAACGCATGTCTGTCGTGATCGAGCTGCCTCATTTTTTTTATGCGGATGCGCATGATAGTGAGGAAGCCTTCAATCGACAGTGAATCAATCTACGAGTATATTCAAGTACGTTTATGAAGCACAACCTAATCACATGCAGAACCTTTAAGGACATTTCTAGTTCTGTAGAGCGGGATGCTCTGTGAGGTGCCGTTTCCATTGCCGTAAAGGAACATCAGCGAGAACCATCAGCCGACAAACAGGTAATCCTTGAGCATGGATTCCACCCCAATCCGAGGAGGACTGCAAATAGATCGCTCAGCCATAAGCAGATGACCTGACTGAAAAAGATATCAGTCCATAAACTTGATGAGAGGAAGTATACCTTGGTTAAAGATAGACGTGGGCCTGAAGCCTCCACCAGGATAAGCAGCACAGTCAATACCCAGCAACCCTCAACCAGATTTTTTTCGTTCTTGTTATGTGGAACAAACTTTGGTATACAGGGTGATATAGTGTGGTCAAGTTCATGGAAATCAATGTGTAGTTTCAGAAGAACATACCATATTTAGTGGGTCAGAACCCCCCCTCTGTTAGACCCGCATTAAATCAGGGCATTTTGATAGGTGTCTTGATACTTTGGTAACTCATGGGATGAGTGGTGTCAGGTATTAATCAAATAATGCATGTAGTTTGAAAGAGAGCAGATACCATTTTGAGTGCGTCCAAACCAAACCCCCCCCCCCCCACCCCTTAGACCCCGCTTAATGAGTCAGATTTTGATGCTTCTGATATACTTGTACATCTGACCGTGATACGTTGTGTCAAGCTATTCATCAAATTCGTGTGTTAAGTTTCAGCTAGAGAAGAGAGCAACATACCTATTATAGGGGTCAAACAACCCCCCCCATCCCGTTAGACCATAAAATTGAGCAGGATTTTTTGGCACACCTTCTTAGACACAGAGTAATGAAGCTTGTGCCAAGTTTCATAAAAATTGATTGTTTGTCAATGTATCATGGATTGAGTGTTTATTAGACCTTGACTCATGATACTACTACCTACCGAACACTGCTCATATCCATAAGCCCTCACCAGACTAAGTCCGTGAGCTAAATGAATGAGGATATTGGCTTATGCTTGATTGCAGATGAGGATCAACTGCTTGATTGACTTATATCCGATCGAAAGCACGATCTCTATTCCATAGCCAATCCCTGAAACAATTAGATCATACTATCTGACCTCTCATTACACTCGGGTTGGATCCGAAGTCCAAATCAAGCTACTCCTATGATGCGGTGATGCAAGAAAGACAAGCGGCTGAATTATTAATCGACTCCATTGCCAGCCTACAGAAGACAATGCGCGACAGCACCATTACCAAAGAATCTAACGATGTGTTTGGTAATTTGGGGATAATACCCGCGTCAGCATCATCGACAAGTATATCATGCCTTACATCGCGGTTGTATCAAAAAGCAAACCGACAGCCTTTGTGACCTCTGTGATTGTTAAATGAACTAACCCATTGATAACAATTTTTTCTCCAACCCTTTCCAGTTTAGATGACGTTCTCTGATCTTGAGAAAGACATTTACTTGCCTAATCATTAGCAATGTCATGTTAGCCCAAGTTTGAACCGACCTGCAGCTGAAGAGCACTGTGCAATGGTAAACTCAGCAGTATAAGCACAACCCCGAGTTGGTGAGCTGGTGCCCACGTACGGTTACCGCTGTAACAGTCTCCCAAAACGAACACATGACCCCAAGGAGAAAGAGTTGATGTCTTGTCTAGATAAAACAACGCGAAAATCGGTGATGTTGACAATGGATGGAACACTATTTAGCTACACTGGATATAGCCAGACTTCTCCTAAACGACCTCTTTTGTCTCTTTCAAGGGGGGGGGGGGTTGCAAGGTGATCCTGCAACAAAATTAATGCACTCCAAGAAGAATGTGGTTGGGCAGACATTAGAATGGCTTTCTCTGACTTACAGAAGGAGGTCATGGAAGTCTACCTTGCTGGCTTACGCTTCGAATGCCCTACCCCCCCCAAACCACCAAATGTCCATAGGTAACGACGTGCATAAATATGACGAATGGGGCGGCTTAGGCCCCGGACGTGCCGTCGGTGAGGGAAGGCATGGAGAGCGTCCATCCTTCGCACGACAGCACAGCTCCAACAGGCGGTTATATGGAGATGGTGGTATGAGGCAGTTTTTTAAACCAACGACCACCGACCACGGTGACATAGACTACCCACCGGGGCAATTGGTCAACCCCCCGAAAGGCAGATAGCTTCCAAATGCCTCACCTTCACCTTCTGCCGGCGGACCGGTGTCGTCCTGCGCAATCAGTATCTGTCCTAAAACTTGAATGGACCACGGACCTTCCCCAGATCGTCACCGACCCCTGAGACCTTACAATCGCGAACCTCACGCTCCTCTCATAGATCTCTTCGAATTCGGCGAAATGCTGAACAGCTGCGCATCCCGCAGGCTCAAGCCTACTGACCTAGTGCAGACAAGGAAACTCTGTCGAGTTCCTACACGAGGCGGACTAAACAGAAAATTAGGGATGTATCGGATCCCCCTACGAATTAAAGTTAGGAGAAGGACTCCGGAAGCTTCTGTATTGCTACTAGTGATGGACGTAGCTCTTATCTACGGTCTAAAAGAATTGCTTTAATTGTACCCTATACGCCGTGGTAAGAGACGAGTTAGTAGGTGATTTTATCGTGATTGAATGATGGCCAGATCAGCGGTAACTCCTTTTGTAGACCAAACATCCTATGGGTGTTGAAGTTTGAAGTGAGCTGTGATGTGGAAACTGTTGAAATGTGGCAAAGCAACCAGGGGTCTGTGGGTCTAGATGCCCCCCGCGCGAGTTGGACGAATTGCATGGTCGAATCACTCGAAGTGATTGTTGGGAGACGGACTCCGCCCAACGGACCAAACCGAGAGCTTCGAGCTGTTAGATGAGTTAGCTGGGTTAGTTAAATGACAAAATGGAGGTCGTTTTGCTTTGGTGGAATGTTAGGCTCAGATACCATTTGAGGGTGCAGGAGCCCTGCTGTACAGCTGGCTGAGGCGTAGCCGCTGCGAACGGTGAGGTATCGCTGAGGGGTACCCCGGCAACCGGCTAGTGGCCGTTGCTAGCCAAGTCCCTGTTATGTTTGCCGGCGAGGCCGATCTTAGTCCCCTTTAGGTGGCACGGTCCGCGCGCGCGCTTTGTGCGGGCACGGAAGAGCGCAAGCTTATTGGCCGCGTTACCAGCGAGTGTCGTCTAGCGGCGACTCCCGAAAGCGGCTCCCCGGAGCGCCAGCCCTGCCACGTGTGCGTTTCAGGGGTGCTCTATGGGGGGCACTCCCAGGATGTTTACGGCAGTGTAGGTCGGAGGCCCAGTGTAGTGCCCGGGGGCTGGGTGCATCGTTGCGGGAATCGGCGAGGATCGTGCCTGCCAAAGGAGCACCGCGTCCCAGCCACTAAGCCTGTGAGGGGACACTTGGAAAAGGAAAATTCAGAGAGGCGATGGCTGCGCGACATTGTGTAGGACACCCGCACACCACACCCGCGACGGAATGCTTGGTCCTTCGTTCGACCCCAATCATGTGAAAGCGATGAGTGCAGCCTTCCCTGAAAAGCCCGGGTAGTTAAGGTTAACGGTATAGGGTAGGAATAGTGAAATGTCAGGTTTTACGCCTTTGCCGCACCATCCATCCCTTCTGCTCTCGTTGTGCCGTTGGTACCCGGCCACTTGGGTTAGATCGCTGGAGATCTGGCAGATGAGACCATCACTGAGCTCGCGTTGGGCCTCTGACACATGACGCTTAGCTCGCCGCTTATTCCTCCTGCGTTAGAATTGGAACGTAGGGCGTTGGAGAACAGGACTGCGCAGATAGCAGTTTGCGGGACGTTAGGTTAGAGATAGCGCTTTGTGAAACAAAGGGAGCCAAACCGAACGAAGGACGATAAAGGAAATGTTAAAGGGGACGATTTTATTAGTGCAAGTCTTCCCCTGGGAAGTAGGAAGTCGACAAAAAAAAGCAAAAAATAATTGGGGCTAAATTGACCAGGATTTTACGAAGATTAACAACGGGGTGGGTATGGACGTACAGGCCAAAGCATAGGGGAGGAGACAAGTAGGTAGTCCCGAGCCCGCCCTTCTGTTGTGGCCAGGCACCACCGCACTCCCTCCACAACCATTCCACGGCACGGCTAACTGAGCCGGCAACTTCATCTGCAGCTGTTGTGTTGACTTACAAGGGCTGTGGTGCCAAAAGTGTCGATTCGTCCTTGCGGCTGTGTGTTTTCAGAAGAGCATGTGTCGACAAAAAACTTCGGATTCGGCGGTTGTTTTCTGCAAGGCCTGTGGCCGGCCGGATCGTTGCTGTTTTGCTGCAAGCCTTGTGCCCGGCCGGAGTCGTTCCGGACGGCTTTTTTTTACTGCAAGGGCCTGTCCGCCATTCGTCCTCGGCTGTTTTGTGCCAACGGCCTTTTCTGCAGGTGTGTTCGCCTGCTCACCTTTGGCTTTGGCCCATGCGCCACTGCCCTCATCTAACGTTGCCCCGTGTCAATTTTGCTTTACCCCCGTGTTCATTTCAGTGTGCCCAGGGATCAAGCAGTTAGCATCAGTGCAATGCTGCGGAACTGCTTCCTGTACTGCTATAAGCAAACACCGGGCCTTCGCTCTTAGGGGCGGCCCGTCCTGCAACCGTTTGTTTCGCGTTTCGTACCCCAATCCATCTGCGACCGCGTGTCCTTTTGCATCCCTGAGCAAAGCCCGTGCACTTTGTTTTTGTTGCATTGCGTCATGCCCGCCTTCACCTGAATTCATGCAGGGACTGCTCTTGCAAGTGCTTAGCCCGCACCAGGAGACTCGCGTTTGTGCATGCGCAGGCCCATTGCACCGTTGTGGTTCCACTGTTTCCTGTTGCGAATTTTATAAAGGAGGG
>CM068967.1:73255117-73274631 GCA_035128595.1 Eptatretus atami
AGAGAGAGATTTACTCACACGCGGAAGACGCGGTGCGGGCTCCGCAATGCCGACCGTCATCTCCCTTAGCATACCGCTCTCTTACACACCTGTCTCCCTCACACTCGGCCGCTCACTCACTCGTGCCGTTTCCCTCACACACACCATACCACTCAAACACGGGGGCACTCCGCCGCGTGCCTCATCACACACGGTGGTTCACTCCACGTATCCACACGGCGTGCCTGGAGGGCACGCACTCGCACACTTCCAGCCCCATCCACACTTTTACTGCACACGCAGCGGCTCCCCCATTTTCACACAACGCCTTTCAACCCAGCAATGTGCACGTTGCCGCACACATTTCGCCACAACTTGTAAACACACACCTTCGACACCACGTACACGCGGGACGACCACACTGTGGGATTCGTGTCCCCACAAGGGGTTCCGGGGCCTCTATACCCCAAGCTCCTCGTGCACCCGTCTACAGCACTCGCCCCCTCAACTCCGCTTGGCACGACCGAACCCACCTGGTCGTGCGTCGCCTCAAGGGGGCTTACTCCCTCCCCTCGTTCCTGGAGGAGGCCATCCAGCTGCTCGCACCGGGTCACGACACATTCCCCGAGCGAGCCTCCCCCTCATCGTTCTCGTACACTAACTCCGTGTGTGTGTGTGTGTTGTGTGTGTGGTGTGTGTGCGCGCGTCTTCTACCCGTCTATCGTGTATGTAGTCTCTCCTCTACCGTTCTATCTCCCGTGTCTCTATACATTTTATGCTTTCCGTCTCACCTCGTGTCTCTCGTCTCACACGTTTCGGTCTCCGTCACCCCGATTAGTTTTTCCCCCTCTCTGTCACCGTCACAGTTTCGCGTCACCTCCACGCGTCTCGCCCAATACGTCTCGCCGAATTATTTTGCCCTCACCCGCCTCCATTGCGGGCCTGACAACCATTGCACTCCCTCCGAGCTTGTTCGCTCGGCCCACGACGTGGCGCCGCCATTTTGAGCTCCCCTGTTATTGCCAACATTCTCTGCCGTGCCCAGCCTGCAGCTTCGGCCATGTTTCTGCATCTCACCCCGATTTTTTTCATTTCTTCTTTGCATTCCGTTTTTATTCTCATCTTCATGTTGGATTTCATCCATTTGTTTATTCACTCCTCTATTTTTTGCTGTTTTATGTTCGCATTCGCTTGCCGCGCAGCATGGCGCATAGCTGGGCCATGTCGGGCGCACTCGGCGTGGCCGATTCGGGCCAGGATCGGGGGGTTTGGCGAGAGAGGGGGGAGGGGAGGTGTCATACACCGCCGGCCGCCGCCGCACCCGTTTCGGGTTCTGGGTCGGTTGGGGGAGTTCGTCCTGTACAATAAGCGATTTCCTCTGCTCGGGGTTTCCGTCCTGGACCATGGATTCTACACATTCTACATTCGCATCTCTAATACCCTCGGGCTCCCCTTCGCGCACTTGAGACTCCATCTTATTTCTCGTAAGGGGTTAATTTAAATTGCTCGTATTTGGAGAACGGGGGGGAGGGGTGGGGTCACCACGCAACCCGCCTCGTTCCCCGTGAATTTAGCTGGAAGACTGGAGAGTTTGTATCCACTTCCTGACACCCAGTGTTGGCGAATTGCGCGTGCGCCAGCCGGCGTGCGATGGCCGCTTGACTCGAATGGCGCCGCCTCGCCCACCGGACGGACAATTCAGTCGTGACCCTCTCGGAACAACGCCGGGAGCTAGTCACGGGTGGGGTTTAACCCACCACGACCGTGCAATTGCCCACCCGCGCAGGATAGGGTTGCTCGCCAAATTCGATCTACCCTAAAGTACCTGCGCGGATGGTCCCGTGCGGGCGAATTCGTAACCCACGCCACAGGCCGACTCCGGACACGAACGCTTAAGCGGTCCGTTCCGTGCTACAGTGATAACCGAGCGGTGTTATCGTCGGGCCTTGACGGTTCGATTAAATTACCGGATGTTGCCTCCACTACGAACCCCTTACGTGAAGCAGGAATGGAGAGTGCAATTA
Source organism: Eptatretus atami (assembly GCA_035128595.1). Classification (NCBI taxonomy): domain Eukaryota; kingdom Metazoa; phylum Chordata; class Myxini; order Myxiniformes; family Myxinidae; genus Eptatretus; species Eptatretus atami. The sequence continues at coordinate 73,257,121 of CM068967.1, forward strand.
AAAGGAAGGAGACGATAGCGAACGGGCAAGTTCAACATGCGCAGCACTTTTATTTCCAACACACACACACACAGACAAGCACGTATATACAGCCATACAGTCAAAAATGCACATTATAACAGTACTTAAAAACAATTATGCACAAAAAACAGCAAATCTAAAAAAGAAACGATGCAGCAGTACCAGCCGAATACGCGTACCACGACAACACTTAAAACAATACTACTTGAGCCGACTGGCCACCCACGGACATTTCCACCAAAACCCCCAAAGAAAAGAAGAAAGAAGTCAGCGGACTTCCCTTTGTGTTGGTGAGTCCCTCTCCGCGACGCTCCAGCGTCGGTCGCGCCTTGGCCCGACCTGCTCTCGCGCGCCGGCAAACGCCTCTCCGGCACCCCGTCGCGGAACGCACAGGTCCAACCTCGCAGACGGGCGCTCCCGCGTCTCGCCGTGCCTTTCGTGACGAGGGCCGCTCGCCAAGGCGTGGGCGCAGACTTCTTCCCGAAGACCAACCAGACACCAGCCGAGTACGAAAAAGAAGCAGGCGGAAAGTGGAGCGGCTGAGACCACCGAGGCTCGCCCGTAGTCCGTGCTCTTTATCGTGCGAGAGCTCCTCCCTTCGCCCCGCCCGTTCTCGGCTGCCACCTTCTTCGAGAAGGTTCCCGAAAAGGGCGTGCCCTCAGCTTTCCGCTCCACCCCGCTCCGTCTCGGTGGCCGGGGGAGTCAGTTTTGGCTCCAGCGGGCCAGAGAATATAATCCCCCAAAAAGAGGCCCCTCTCCCCTTATTTACCTGACCTTCGACCTTTTCTGACCCTGCATCGCCCCCTCCTCCACTCCAAAGGCCGGGGAAGTTCAACGGAAGAAACAGGCGGGGGAAAACCTGTGCATCCCTCGCAGTTCCCTCCTTGGCGCCTTGTTTTGCCATTCCGGATACGTCTGAACTCGTATCTGTGTGGTAGCTAATAGACTAGATGTGTAGGTGGCGTGGCCTTTGCTAGTGTGGTTCGGCGCCCTGTGATGGGCGACCCTGGCCCCCCCACGTGGTTTTGAAATGTTGTGGTCTTGAAATAAAAAGAGTAGAAAAAGAAAAAACATCTTGACTTCAACGCGTCGGGCAGCCCGGAATGGATCAGCATAAATTCCCTCATCTTACAACGGTCCTGGCTGCTACTACACTGTAACCCTATGAAGATATCTCACCTAAGGGCCCTTTCAATGGTGTTCGTAAAGCGAATTTCACAGCCATACGTATATATACCTCATAGGGTACATGCTTGGGTGACCTCCTCAAATAATCCAAAAATCGAGGCTCAAATTCCACATATGTTGTAAGCTACCCTTACTGGGGAAGTCCATGTAAGTGGCAAAAACTATGTTATGTGGAGAAATAATTTGCACCCAACATCCATTTTTATTGTACAGTTTGGTGACACCCTTAATATATATATTATATATACTATATATTATATTATTATATATTATATCTATATATATATACTATATATATATATATACATACATACACTAGTAGTACGTGCAAACTTAAAAAAAACAAAAAACTTTATCTTAAAACAAACCCCATACACGGCTGTTCCTCGCCATCGTAATGACGATCTGGATTGGGGCATTGTGTTTATCTATAAATGCGCATAATACAATCCGAGAACCATTTTAGAATACAGTAAGTCATCACTATCCGGAAGTGGGTGCGTGCCCCGTACGGAATGTTCTACCTGATTCCATGAATTATCGCTTTGCGATTTTTGGGTGATTGAGTAACAACTGCATGTGATACTTACACACACAGAGTTAAATTTAAATCCAATTTAAAATGCAAGTTTTACTCCCTCAACAACCACACAGGATTGTTTCCTTCACTCTCACGTGGCGTACGAAAAAAAAACAACCTTTCACGACGTTAACATGTAAATGACGACTGGATTCTAGGGGCATTGGTGCTTTTATCTATAAATGCACATAAGAAATCGAGCGAAATTATTTGAATACAGTAAAGTCATCAACTATCCGGAAGTCCGTACGTTGTAACCCCGTATGGGAACTGCGGGTGAGGACTTCTCTTCCACATCGGCCATGCCCTACGCAGGCAACGTGTCTGCTCAATTGGTTCGTAATTAAATGGCCATAACTTGGGAAGCACTTGTCCGTTAATTATAAATCTTGAAAGGCACATCCAGCAGGACCCAGCAATATACCTGGAAAGTTTCAATAGATCGGACCAGTGGTTGTCGAGAAACAGCGCGTCAACAGACACACAGGCACAACACAGAGATTGCCTGGATATAGATAGATGCTGTATATCTAATGTATAGTGCTCTATACATATAAAATTTAATACCCATAATATATTTATGTATATATAAATGTATTTATACATAAATATATTATATGACTATATTACTATATATATTATTATATATATATTATAATATATATTATGTTATATGTAAGTTGTGTGGTGTGATTATATATATATATGAATATATATCGCGCAATAAGCTTACAAATCTAATGTGATGTTATCTTCGTAGCTTGGTGCACCTATCCTTCGGCATGCTACTGTCCTACACTCTTCTTCTGCTGTCATCGGCTTCATGCGACTTTACTTTTGCCAATACATGTGATTTGAACTCCCGCCTCCCTGAGTGGATTTAGCATGGTGTTGTAAAGCAAAATCAGTCCGATTCACCATGCCCAACACTGCCTTTCTTGCTGTTCCAAGTTATTTTGTTGTTCCGTTGTTGGTGGTCCAGCTGTATTGTTGTCATCTGTGGCCAGTATATCAGAAAGTAGGTGGCACTATTGCCAGAAGAGTAGTGCAATGCATTTTCTACTTTCTGTTTATTAGTGAGCTTTTTTTCACATGCATATACATGTATAAAGATGAATTATGTATCAGCCAATCGTGGCAATCACTCCTTGACGTAATCAGGTGATTCATACCTCATCGGAAAGGTCTTTGATATGGAGGTGACTTGGGGCATATTTCTGTGTGTGCAATTTCATTAGGTGATTTCAGCTCATTGAATTTAATTTTATTAACTCTTTCAAAGCCCTCTGTCAGGGAATGAGAAGTAAATAAACAGTATCATACACACCATGAGACAGTAAGCAGTGCACGGTGGGATATTAAGCTAATACGTTGAACATTCTTCGATCTGAGAGAATAAATGTGGAGCATTATCCGGCCTTTTCACCAATGGCCCACCTTCACGGTCGGCGGACAATGTTTAGGATTGTGCCAAGTTTGTAGTCGTGCAATGAGCTTTGCCTCTCCAATTCCCAGAAGTAACTTGACTATTGAAAGTGCATGGTTTATTCAAGCAATCTTATAAAAATCGTCAGGATCACGTCTCATTGTCATTTAACACAGGTTCACACGTCCTGTCATATATGAGGCCAATTATCAGCCACTTTATTGTTGGAACACGAATGTAAAATCCCACAGCATTTCCTGCGAGTCGAGTATGTCTTGGTCTTTTTTTTTTCCTCTTCTTTCTACTTCCCATATATCTATCATTCTTGAGGAAGGAACGTAAGGAACAGTAGTTAGTCTTTTAATCTGAGTCTTTGTACTTTTTGTGTTTCTCTTCGCTCCACTTCTTATTTTTTCATCATTTTCAGAACTGTCGAGTTCCCCCGGTATCCACAGGGGATACGAGTTCCTGAAGAAGATGACGATGAAGTGCGGATTGGCAATAAGTGCTATTTAATTATTATTATTATTTAACACTGTCTCGGCTTGTGAACGAGCAATTACACAGAAAAATCAGGAGACAACATCAACGGGACAGCAAGAGAAAGGGGAAAAAACCAAGCAGCAGGATTGGAGGAATAAAGTAGACGGCGGAGATGGATAAACGAGGATGTAGATAACGTGAGAGGTAAGGGTAGACAACATGGATAATAAGCAACATTGAGTTTGATCCAGTTTGGTGATTTATTGTCAAGTTCTGAGGAGAGGGAAAGAGGCTGCTGCTGTCAGGGATGAGGGATGTCACGGCAGAGAGTGGAGTCACAGCAAAGAGTAAAGAGGATTTCTCAGAGATTAGGAGAGATGCATTGATAAAGATTAGGAATAAGACTGGACCAGACACTGCCGTTGTGGTACTCCAGCCTTGAACACGGAGAGGAGATTAAAGGGTTTCCGTTGAGAGATCACGCGTTGTCCTCCAAGAGTAGTAGGAAGTTCAGTATCCAAGAGTGAGTTGAACTTTGGATTCCATTGGCAAACAGTTTGGAGAGGGCAACACAGGATGTTAAACTGCAATCAAAAGCCACGAGATTTATGTTCAGAGAGATGGCCCTGATCTCAATGTCTGACATTGAGGGCCTCCACCATTGTTTGGGAGAGTAGAAGCCAGCAAGTCCAAGAAGAGTGGCCAGGTTTGAATCGGAATCTATCTGAGATGAGGCTGTTGAAGAAAAAATCATTAATTTTATGTCAACTGTGATGATGGATTGATTCCACGACCTCGGCTGATGGATTAGAGGTAGCAGGAAGCTATTGTGGGCTGCAATTAGAGGGGATCTGTTTTTGCACTTTTTTATATATATATGTGATTCTGTGATGTTGGCTGTATTTCCAATTTCCGCAGGTGGGATATAGGAGACGCAGTCCTGAAGTGTATTTAAAAAAAACCGCGAATACGCGAAGTCCGAATGTAGAAGGCAGGTTCACGCTTTAATGCCCGCTACATAGGGGGAGTCGACAGTATTTTCTGAAGAAGCAGTCTGTGACATTGCAAGCTAGTCGTAAAGAAAAAATGAGTCGAATGATTTGTAATCCTACTTTAATTTGCAACAAACTATTAAGCATGAGAGCTGATTGTCAACAACATGTCAAGTCCAGCACAAATCCACTAGCAGTTTATGTTTGCAATTGGTCACTGGCATTGACGACAATACAAATTTTTATTATGGATCTGAGGCATTTAAAAGCTAGCATCTTTCGCATTTTTAAATGGACAGAAGACGCCATTTGCATTTTTTCCCCCCTCCATCCTTACCAGCGTTTAGACGCCTGTGTGGGCCCAGACAACTTGCTTAGTGAACTACTAGCGGCAGAAGCCCATGGTAAAAGAATACCAAAAGAAAAAAGGAAGCCTTTTGTTCTTCGCGCTGGTTGAATAAAGCTCAACAATCGGAGTTATACAAAAGAAGTCATGAGTTGTCATTGTGTGCATCTGACGCTGAAGAGAAATATGAGAGTAAAATGAGTTAACTTATTGATTGATTCAAACATTTGATTGGTTAAATCTCCAGTTCTAAAGGTGGCAACACTGTCTGCAATTGATATGCGTGAAGATGCAATCTCTTGGTGGTTTTTTTACTAACAGTTTTGTTTTTATATTTAATTTTCGCCATCGTATGGATGAATTTGAAACAATTTTTACTTGATTCTTCTTTTCTCCTGAGAATTTTCCGTGTTTTTGGGGGAGGGGCCAGATGGACAGCATAGCCTATTACGTATACTTGGCAGGGACCCGCCACGGAACATGCCACACTTTGTGGAAATGTGACTTTCAAGACCTCAACTGCCACCCCCCCCCCCCTCCAAAACTCTAAGACTTTAACCTCCACCCCTCAAACCCAACTCCTCAAACCTCCCGCCCTCCCCCAACCCTATGCGTCAATCCACACCCATATGTATATATCATATATATATATATATGTTACGGTTGTGGGGGTAGATAGAGAGATTTCATAGGAAAGTTAGGATTGTATGGAGTTGTTTGGTCCGTGGACGTGTTAGGAGACATCTCGATGGTACATTAAGTGGGGAAACTGTGAGCTTAAGTGTTACTTGTCCCACATGGGGGGTGGGTGCTGTGTTTATTCGTTGTTGATTAAGGCCATTTCCCCCAGTATGTAATAGCCCCCTGGCAACCTTTTCCTACGTTTTTGCATTTTCAAGCCAGCATGAAATTGCATTCTTATAATAAGCAATGCCGTACGTCAAGCAGGCAAGGAAACCCCACCTTCGCAGCTTTTTAGCAGCAAGTCACGTCCGCCGCCCGAAGTGCTTTATATTGGTGAGTTAACGTGAAAGATGGAGGGGGGGGGGCATGAATTCGAAGAGGGGACAGGTTGTTAAGAGGAACACAGTTGGTGGAGGAACGTGGCTGAGAAGAGGATCCTCGTTTTTTGCTCTCCTCTCGCATGACGAAATGGCTACACACGGTTTCTCGTGTTTTGTGCTGGTGAATTTGCAGCATGCTGGGCAAGGACCTAGCCATTGCCCTGTTCGGCTGAGCATGAAGTGTGTATGTTTCTGAGGATGGAAGAAGATGCAGTGGCCTCGTGGGTCTTATCCGGGCCTCAGAGATACGTCTCGTCATGTGGCTCGAGGAGGAGGTTTGGACAATCGTTGTTGGAGCAGACCTCTGTAAGAGAGGAACATTCAGCATATTTCGTCCATAGAAGAAGCCGCATGGTTCATTTGGTGAGCCGGATGTTGAATACCACCTCACAATTAACCTCACGGTCATTTTCACACCGGCAGAGAGCGGCTCGGCGCATTTTGGGCGCATCTTCCGCGCACAGGATGCCGTGGTCCGATCGCCACAGTTCATAAAAGCGCATCTCTGGACAAAGCCTGTGTGCCAGATATAAAGGGGAGGATTTTTCTTTTCTTTTATTTTGTTTTCCCGCTTTCTGTATTTAAAGTCTGTCTGTAAAGGCACCTCGTACTTTAGGCTTTAATTTTTACTTCACGTTTTATTTTTACATTTTGAGTTTTACTATTGTAAATATTTGATATATTTTCATTAAACACCCGTGTTTTTATTTTAAGTTTGCTTGTGTCATCTATTTGTCGTGGTTCGAGATAACCTCTTGTGCTGCGCTTCCATCGTGTTATGTGAATTTGCCGCCCATGCACTGCTCCCACACTTGCCATGATCTCCGTAGGTTCACATGTTCGGCCCTAAGGAAAACTGCTCGGGGCATCCGGCTTGGTCGTTGTTAAACTGCCCGTCTATGACAATTGGGTCAGGGGAAATTAACCTAATTGCCACGGCCACGACAAATACATATGCAGTGTCTAGTCACGCGTCGCTAAAACTACTTCGCCAAACTTTTTGTTAAATCGTACGAAACTTCCGGTCTGCACCTAACGCTCCCATGTATCTGGTCGCGACGGGATTCTTTTTATATTTTGAATTATTATTATTTTTATTTTTTTCATTTTTGAATTTCTTTTTTCAACTTTAATCGTCAAGCTTCATTGCTTATTAAAAATGTCATATCACTAATATTTACAAATAAAATTTTGTGCAAAAGAAAGTGTTTGCATTATGATTGGTGTCAATCGGTGATCTTTCACTATTTTTTTTAGAGAGGGCCACTTTTTGCCTAATAAGACATCATTGTGAGAGCTGCCATACTACCGAAGGACTCCGTTATGGCTGAATATTAGGCTCCCGCCCCCCTTACTAGCTTCTTTGTTGTGGTTACCTGGGCTGCAAGCATGTAATTGTTTGATACTGGCATCTCCTGATGTAGTTATTACTTTTATGCTTTCGTGTTAGAACACTCATTTTAAACGCATTGGTCTTTTGATAGCATTTTGATGGTAGATTATGAATGGGGCGTTTTCACATTTGTGTATTATCAGCCACATGTCAGGGGGCACACTTTAGGCCCCAGGGATAACAGTGACTCAAGGGCCGTGCAACTGAAAAACATAGGTGTTAAATCAATGACAACACAGCAACTCACGTGCAGTCATTAGCCTATAGAAAGCTGTGTCCTCCAGTGACGTGTGGTGAGGCGAGCATAATGAGCTAATCCATGGCACATATATATAATACATATGTATATATGTGTATATATATATGTATTGTTTTATATATATATATATATGTATTTTGTATATGTTTTTATTGTATACTTTATATATACGTATATATGTATATGTATGATGTATGTATACTCGTGTGTATATATATATGTATGTTATATATACCTGATGGCAATGTGTGCCTGTGAATGCATCAGCAAATCATTGTTCCAATTCTTCTTGTCACTTTATAATATGAGTATGATTTCTGCTCAATATTGTCCGATTTTTATGTTTTATAACACGAGATAAGCTTCTGGTTGTTGTCATTGCTTTTTCTGTTAAAAATCCTGAAACAAAATGGACAAATTATAATTGCCTTTTCATTTCCTGTTCATATGTGGCCGTTCTTGTTTTTAATAATGTCTGGCGATATTTATAAACGTGTATATTGTTTCAAAACGCTTATCAGTTTCTGCGAAGTGATGAAATGTTAGTTTTAGCTTTTATTTTCATGGCACTCCACATTAATTTCTCCTTTTGTACAGCCGTCATGTAAAGCATAGGCTGGTGTGTTTGCTTGTTACCATTCACTCCAATCCTCAAATTACTAAGAAATGACAAGCCGTGTCTTCATTCACCTCGTCCATCCTCTTCACTCATTCCTCTATAGCCATGAACTCTGTCGGGATGGCGAGAGGAAGGAGAGGAACCATCCTAACCCACGTCAGCCAATCTCAATCCAAAATAAACGGCATGCTGCAATTTGAGTTTTTAGAATTCCCAATTGTCCTTCTCAATTACAATTTAAAACATCTTTCAATACACAATTGTCACTGCTCATGCCTTTTAAATTCTAAATGTCTACTGTCAATCTGCCTGCTTTTCCCACTGGCCCTGGGGATTTCCCCCATGAAGAACCCCCAGCCGTGGGCTGTCATGCCCACTTGGGCTGTGTGTGCTGCATGGTTCCATCGTGCTCTTGCCTGGGAGCTCCACAGAGCCCCTTCCCTCACGTCCCAGTGACCCCTACTTTATGCCAATGTGTGTGGGGAGCACTGCGTGAATTTACCTTTGTCTTCCTTCTCTTTCTGTGGGGTTCTTGGGAATCTGTTCGCCCCTCCCCCTCCCCCATTTTGCCTGTTGGTCTCCTTTTCTCAAGGCATACAGTGCCATGAAACGGTACCATGTTGAGCAGAACAATTCAAAGCGATACATCCGCCCCCCCACACCCCCAATCCTTCAAATCAACTTACCCGTATTAAGAGCATTGCATAACATTGATGGATTTAATCCATTCCAAATAACAAAATAAGTATATTAAAACATTAACTTTTACAATTTCACAAGAATATTACGATGAATATATTTCTAAGGTATCTTCAAGAAGACTTACAAATACAAATTGTGACACTAATTGACGGGAAGGCTCTACATTGCCTTGATCGAGCAATTGTTAAAGCTGGGCACTGCCATCTCCTAAGGCCCCCCGCAAACGATGCCTGCTCCAGTGGGTGCATACCCACTGATGTCTGTATACTAGCTCACTGATCTGTATGCATTGGTATTTTTCGTTCTTTATAACTCTTTTACATATATTTCCGCCCTTTGAAAAACACCCCAGAAAGCAAGTACCAAAAAAAAAGCCATTAAAACAGAAGGATGGAATGTAAAAACAAGTGGAATGACACCCCATACGACAGCAACAGTCCTCAATGGATTACCATCACGACATCTTTTGACATTGTTTCCATCACAATGCCCAGAACAAAGTAAAATGTCAAAAGATGTGATGGTGATCCATGAGAGGATTGTAGTGTCACTCCTAACTTGTTTGGTTGTCTTCTTTGAGATTCATCCCTCTGCTTTTTAACATTTTTAATTATTTAATGTTTTTTTTTTTGTATATGATATGTTTTGGACCCGGCATTCGCAGATTCACATATTCAGCGAACCCGGCGTATTTGCGGTTAATAAAATGCAACCTGCTTTCGACATTCATGCCTGTGCTTCGTGTATTCGCGGAGTTTTTGTGGCACATTCACGGTATTTCTGACCTTCTACATTAGCGGCCCTGTGCTTCGCGTATTTGCAGTTTTTTCATGGGAGTATTTCCCGGTTTTTCATGGGAATTTTTTATTTTTCCTTAGGAATCACGAACGCGCCGGGAACCTATCCCCTTTTTCCGCCCCATTTAAACATATGCCGCCAACATTTTGTGGATTCGACATTAAGCGGAATTATTCAGAAACGTATCCCTCGCGAATGTCCGGGGTCCGACAGTATATAGTGTTGTGGGAATGGCTTTTTGTGGGGTATAACGTGTTTTATATAACATTCGTTATTCTTCGTGTTTGTTTAGAATAACCATCAACTAAATGATATGAGTTTAGGGTAAGGTTGTATAACATGTAGATATGTTTGCTCCCTGCCGATCCTTGTTTGTTTCTAACCCGCCAAACATTGGGCTATGTTTTTTTTTAATGTTATTTTCCTCTGTATTGTTTAAGTGGTTATTTTAAAGCGCATACAAAACCGTGAGGCACAAAGCAGTTGGAGGAATGACGCAGGTGCCATTGAAACTGTGGTTAACGGGTTTGAGAGGAAGGATAAAAAAAAAATTTTTTTTTACGGGGAGAAAGGTGGACGGGACGTACATTTGGTGAGCGAGACCAAGCGAGGCCAACAGACAGCAAACAGGGAAAAGGGAAATATGCAACCTGATTTTAGGGGGGAATAAATAACAATGTCCTAACCGGACGAAGGTTTGCGCACAGACTCCACTTTTACAATCAAATGGGGTCAATCTGGTGAGGATTTCCTTGGCGTGATTCTACAGGGTAGATGGTGCAGTTTCGTTAGGATCGCAGTGGATGGCGAAGAAAGCCAGCGATGAAGTGAAGGCAAAGACGCCGGCAACTAAACCAAGAGCAATGATGTTCGTTTCTTCAAGGTCCCACTACTAATGTGCGTGCGTGCGTGCGTCTCTCCATGAACTAGCACTTGCGTGACTTTCTGTAATTTTCCACCAGAGCTTCTTCACACGCGGTCCTTTGGCCAGCCTCTGTAGCTCTGGGTTGTGGGTCCATCATTTTGTTGACCGCTGCCTTCGTGGGACGTGCCATGCCTCTGTGCTGTCCCACCCATGGTGGGTGGCCCAATCAAAAGTCTTTCCCATATTCATGGCACGCACAGCAAGACAATGCCCGCCTATGGCTTGCATAATAAGCCAGACAGTCATGACAATCATTTTGGATTTAGGTGTGAAGCGCTCCCGTTGGTGCCTTTTTTATGGCGGAAATCCTCAGCTTGTCCCACCCGCTAGACAAAAGGTGTTTACAGCATACAATCTCCCGCGACTGTAACAGTCTAATAAATACATATGCTGCTCCTCAGCATGCACATGTAAACAAGATGACTTATTCTGGCAGCTCCTTGATACATGGCAATGTGCACCCACTCAAAATACATGGACGCATGTTACAGCTTACCACTGTCTAAGCTATGGATCCAATCCTCTCCCGCTCCCCCCCCCCCCGCCCGCCCACTCAACATAATATATATGATTAACCCCCGATCAGTGTGCCAAACCTCTTGATGTGTAAAATGACTCGACACGGAGCAATCTTCCTCCATAACCTTGATCAAGACTTCATGGTCAGCTGGGATCTTTCACAGGCAAGTGAGTTCTTATCATTTGTACCCGCCTTTAAATGACTTATGAAGCAATTCGTAATACAAATACACAATCGTGTTAATTGGCCGATAGACGGAGCACAATATTGTTTGAGCTGTCTATTTAGTTGCGGAATGCTCTTTGCATTTTTGTGTAACCGCCATCGATAAATCTCACTACGGGGGTTGTGTTTTTCCACTTGTTTTTGTAATTACAAGCTTTCAATGAGCGCTTAAGACATGAAAAAGTCTAAAATTGATCTTACTTCAATGATTTGACCTGTGTGTTTGAAAACGTTTTTGAAAAGTAAGTCTTGCAGCGTGTGCTCCGGACAATCTTCTGCAAACTCTCTTGTGACTTGGGGCCTTTTGGGCTGACGTGGCTTTTTTTGTTAGTATTTAACCGAGTTTGTCAAATGAACAGTTACGTTGAATGATGTTTTATTTATTTTTTCTTTGCCACTTCTTAACCCTCATTCACATCACTTTGTGCTCGTTTTAATATACAATGCACATGCTATGAATGTTGTTGTGCAAATGAGTATTGTCTATTTTTTCATTTATAGCTGCTTCCTTCAAAAAAAAAAAAGAAATGGTAATGCAACAGATGATATATTTACCACTTAATGCTCCACTTAGGATGTACTTCTCAATGATAAGCACCTGAAGTGGCACTTTTCCATTGTGTGCATTCTTCATTATCAAAATCTTGACTCTTTCAATAACCCTTATGCATGCATTTAAATTTTTTTCCTTGAAAAGATAAAGTTGTGAGGGTGCCAACTTGGATAACTTATTATTTTAGTAAGCACACTGAGAGAGAGAGAGGCGCTGTTTGTGGCCCAAACAAATAGCATAATAACATAATAACTCTTTTTCACCCTCCGCAGATGATATGGAAAAAATTCATGGACAGACAACATTTTTCTGCGCACCAGACTCAGACACAATAAATGTGCCATACCCAGAACCGCAAGCCCACTAAGCATCCCCTACCACAACCAAGCTACTTTTGTAATACACCAAGCTTATGCAACAACGTTTCTGCTACCCACTTGTTTCTCTGAATGGTGGATGGGCCACGCGCCTTGTAAACAGGCAAACAGCAAGTCCTGCTCCCCGAGACGGCCATTTGTGGGCCCTGACTGCCTATTCTCCAACTTCATATGAACTTGCTTACACACGCGGGCTACAGTCCCTTTGACTGAGCCGTTGGGTAACTTCCAAATGCTGCTGCATCACCGAGTGGGCGCTGCACTGCACCGCCATTCCTCGTTCTCAAGGCCATCCATCCTGGTGTTTTTCGAAAGACCACTACACTCGCCCTTTTCTGACCACGGACCCATTCCAGTTGGACCAGAAGGGCAAGGTAATGCGGATGGTTAGAAGCCAGCGGGCACAGGCTGGCAATTGCCAACAAAGGAAAATACAAAGCCTCATTTAAAATCAGACCGATGTAATTCACATGGGCAAACATTCTTTGCCTTTTGAAATACTCTGAACCTCACAGATCGGTGGGAAGTTAATGGCCTGCATATTTGATCCATACAGCATGTTTCATTGAATCAAACAATTGATGATCATGATCATCTTGATCATGATGTTGATCAATCATCACACAGGTCCCATTGGTTTGGGGTTGGCACTTCATGGGAGTAAAACATGTGTGAATTGTTTGCTAACAACCTTTAGAATTGACTGTCCACATGCAGATGTTTGGCATACAGTGCCCCTTCAATGAGTATTCTTCACCCTTGACTTTTTCACATTTTGTTGTCACAGCCTGATTTAAAAATGGATTAAATTTTAATTTGTTTGTCACAATCTAGCACAAATACGCCCACAATGACAAGTGAAAAATGTTTTTTCAAATTTTTTTTTTCAAAATTAATTTAAAAAATGAAATCTGAATATGTGTAGCGTCAGCTTCTTTGCGTGATTACCCCCAAATTGAGCTCAGGTGGCCATCCAATTTCCTTTGATCATCCTTGAGATGGCTGTACAACTTGATTGGAGTCCACCTGTGGCCATTCAATTTGATTGGACATGATTCAGAAAGAAACATCAAATACCTTTCTATATAAGGTCCACAGTTGCCAGTGTACTTGTCAGAGCCAGAAACTCTTCCCACGATGTCCGAATAAAAGGAAATGTCCGTAGACTCCGAGATAGAATTGTGAGGAGGTTTAGATTTGGGGAAGAGTATAATTAATTTGTCGTGTGTAAAAGTTTCCCAAGAGCACAGTGGAGTCCATCATTAGGAAACGGGAAAAAAAAAAAAGGAAAATTGGAAACCTTTAACCCCTGACTCATCTTCCTAGAGCTGGCCATCTGACAAACTGAGCACCAGGGAAGAAGGACCTTGGTCTATGGAGGTGACCAAGAACGCCCATTGACTCACTCTGGACAAAACTACAGAGTTCCTTGGCTGAGATGGGAGAAACTGGCATCAGGACAACAGTCTCTGCAGCACTTCACAAATCTACGGCTTTATGGAAGAATGGCGCCCAGACAGAAGGCCACTCCTGAGAAAAGGCACCACACGCAGCAAACGCTGAAGTTTGCAAAAATTCCAATTCGAAAGTACTCCAAGAGCATGAGTCAAAATGATTTTGTGGTCTGATGAGACAAAAATTTAACTCTTTGGCCTGAATGCAAAGTGCTATGTCTGACGGGAAACCGGAGCACGTTTCATCACCCATACTGACAACCATCCGACTGAAGCATGGTGATCGGCAGCATCATGCTATGGGGATGCTTTTTCATGTGGGGGACTGGGAGACTTGTATGGACAGGGGAACAATCAATGGAGCCAGAGATACAGGCAACATCTTGAGGAGCAACCTGCTTCAGCGTGCAAAACACTCAGACTGCGGCGAAGATTTTATGTTCCCTCGGACAATGACCCGAAACATAGTCAAGATAACATTGGATATGGCTTCAGCAAGAAACGTGAAAGCCCTTGGAGTGGCGCCAGCAACCTGCAGACTTGTAATCGCATTGGAGATCTGTGGAAAGACTTGAAGATTGCTGTTTTCACCGACGCTTCCGACATCCAGTTTGATAGAGCTTGAGCAAATCTGCAATGAAGAATGGGAGAAACAATCCACAAATCCAGTTTTGTGCACAGGCTTAATCAGACATAACCAAGAAGGCCTCAAAGCTGTAATCGCTGCAAAGGCGCTTCCACCAAGTATTGACTCTGGCGGCTGAATGCTTCTGTAAATTATAATATTTCTGAATTTATTGAAATGGAATTTGTTAAAAATTTCTAAAAACATGTTTTCCGCTTGTCATTACTAGTGGCGGGCCCGTAAGTGCGAGCCCGTACGTGCAGATTGGTGACCCGTGCGTAGGTGCAGATTATGTGTAATTTGGTGAGCAAAGAAATTCAATCAATCATTTTTAAATTCAGGCTGCAACACAACGACATTGTGAAAGTCAAAGGGTGTGAATCCTTTCTGAAGGCAACTGTAAGATACGGGAGGAATGTGGAATTTGTTTCAGCATGCAGGCAAAACTCCCGCATTTCTTTTTGATGCAAAAAGACAACCAACGAGGTGTTTCATTTAACCTGAACGATCTTTTAACGTGCTCATCAGATGAACTGCGGCACGTCGATTGATGCAACCCCTTGCTGCTAAAAAAACTAGGTTTAATAGTTGGATCGGGAATCGAACCCAACTGCACCGCTCAAATGAAGGTTATTCAACAGCTAAAATAAAACGATCCATCACTACCCAAACAATGGTTCTGAGAGCAATCAACGTGTGCCTTAAGCATTTCAAAACTAGGGATTGGTCAACCAGTGCAGCAATTCCCAGTTTAAAATTTCTGCAAGGCAACGCCTTGAACAGCCCAGTCTTATTTGCATTTTTGTACTCTTGTTTTTATTTGCTCATGGATATGGAGGAGGTATAATGGAAAAGCAAGTGGAGGATGGGAGGGGTAGGTTGGGGGTGGACGAAATGGTAGAGAACGGTGAACCAATGCAAAAAAGTTCCATGCTTTGAATCGATGCCATGCTTGCCACACTCTGCATTACGAGTGCACAACGCACGCATGTGGCAGAACACACACACACCACACACGTGGTGTGGTTACTTTGAGGTCTCAGTTCCATCTCCTGAAACCCATCCACGTGTGGAGATAGCAGCCACAACCGCAACTTTCATGCGCACACCACACACTTTATCTATACTATCGTGTGCATGTCTTCCATAACTCAAAACATGAGACGCGAGTGGCCTGAAACTTTCCTGCATACGCAAGAGAACTTCCGATGGTGCCGAATGAAAACTGGGTGTTTGAGTTAATTAAACATCGCCTTTTTTGGAAGATGATTACGTCCTTATTTAATTATATCCTTTAATGCAAGGGCGCATTCTCGTCACCTCGCTGCTCCCTCAACTGGGTTTTAATTTCGGCAGCTTTTATTTGGCCTGCTCAACATGGCTTGAGTTGAAGCAGGCTCAACGGTTTATTAATGATCAAAGTGCTCAAAATGTTGTTTGTTTTTTCTCTTCACCTTCCTCACTGCATATATGATGCTTCATCTATTACTTATGAATTATCTGTATACCTCACTTTTATAAGTGCTATAAGGTTCAAATTAGGAGTTTGGAGCGATTGTCATAACATTATATGATGTGCATTTTTCCGCACGCATCATCCACTCACGGACAATTAAAGTACTGTATATAATCAAAATATAATTTGAGTTTGGAGGATCGGGTCATGTGAGGCTAAATAACTCAACAATCTTGGAGTGAAAATCTGAAAATGTTAAATCGGCCATGTTTAATTTTTGCGGGTTATGTACCATTACCAATCAGCTTGTATTGCTTGCGCAAGCCAGCCGTTCTTATCAGACGCATTTCATTGGGGTGCTTGCTTGAGTGCTTAGCCACTGGCCAAGCACCCTACACTACTAAGTCGATAGCGGTGGCACGTTTGTGGTCCGATGGGGATGCACAGTCAACAGTTCTAAAGATAACGGTTGAGGCACCACACATCAGATGTAGGTACATAATCGGTATGAGTTGGATGTGCAAAGGGACTCCCATGTGCGTGCGTGCGTGCCGTGCACTACGCATAGCCTGAATGCTTGGTTACGGGCAACCATGGTGGATAAAGTTTCATCCTGCATCTTGTGATGATGATGGGTGGTGGGTTTTAACTTTAACTCAGCAGCGTAATGAGAAATCATGTTTTTTCCTTTATCCTCATGACTGTTTTTCTGAAGTTTTAATTTTATATGAATCGGTAATTTTACAATAAAGTTATTTTTGCATTTGTCATTTTATATGAATTGGGTATGTTTAGAAAGAAAATGTGGTTTCTGTTTGTGAGTTTCAAAGTAAAATACATTTTATAACATCCCAATTTCCGCTGTTTGCCGTATTAACGTGGCTTTCTTAATTAGAGCAAAAAATCCAGCTAGTCACACACGATTGAAGCTGTTTTTAAAGACTAATGTTTTATGTACATCTCCTTGAAACGTCTAGAATAAAACGTTTTTTTTTACTTACGAAATCTAAAGATTTCGTAAGTATATTGATGACTTTCCGTCATCTGTTGTGTGTTTGTGTTGTTTGTTTGTGTGTGTGTTTGTTTGTTCTGTAGGCAGATACTCGATGAACGGAAGAAGCTCCAATGTCAATTAACCGACGTGATTCGAGGAGGGTGATGGTAGTGTGATTAGAGTTTTGGTCAAAATCGGTCAAGAGTCAAGGTCACAGTGAGGTCAACATTCCGATTTTTGATGGTTTGGTACAGAATCATCGTAGTAAACTTCTGGCTTGCGTCGCTACTCTCTCTTCTCGTAGAGACAGCTTTTATATAGACAAGGTCAGAGGGTCAAGTTGACGATTTTCCGTAAGTACCAGTCTATGACTGCTTGTTTATTGAAATTCCCTCAAAAAACAAGGATGAAAGTATCAATAGTTTTTTGGTTGTATGCAGTTACATATTATAATCGGTAATCGCAATGGTACAATCAGCTGATTTCTGAAAAATTGCTGATATGCGGCCCA